>JAWQFJ010006121.1:42500-72500 GCA_034096865.1 Theodoxus fluviatilis | reverse complement strand
GTACGTGTACTGCTGCATAAACTAATCCACACATTCAATTATGCATCACTTTTTCTCTTGGCTCCAGCTGAAAACTTAGTCAACTGATGTGGTGTATGAACTGTCTTTAGTTCATGAAACTATGTGTATTCCTGTGTGTCATTCTGTTCTTTTTATATGGAAAGATAGAAAAACCATGATGAAAAGTAACAAATAAATAACAAAGTGGAACAAATTCTAACCAAACACAGTACCTGGGCATGTCTTCCTCTTTGGATCATGTATTTCCTGCGGCCAGAATACAATCAAGTGCATTTTCATGAGCTGCCATCTAAATGGCAGCACAGTACAAAACTGAACACACCTACATGACCTAGACTTGCAAACACAAAAAAAGTCAACTGATCATCAGCTGAAGTGAGTTAATCGCTTGCTGTGCAATTAATCTGGTCTGATCCTGTGTGGTGGACTGAGAGGTCATGGTAGAAAACTATGTCAAAGTAATAAAGCAAGTGGGATAATCTTTAATCTCAACAGAAATACATGCACACAACAACTTTTCATGGAGACGCTGAGTGACAGGGGATTCTGTGATAACGTCAAAGAAGAGCAGACATGCCTTCCCCCAATCTCAGCATACATACACAATTTCAAATCTGCATACATGTATCCAATAGCCTGATCATTGCATCCTTACCAGTCACATCTTCCACCCAAGTCAAGATGTTTAGATCAAGATATCAGTCTTAGCTGTCCTGTTGCTCTGTAGAGCAGTCACAGACCGCAAATCACCATAGTAACTAGCTTCAGTGTGCTGGGCCAGAGTTTTCTGAGATACGTCAGTGTCAAACTTTACATCTTGGCCCTCATATTCCTCCATCCATGGCCATCCAAGATGCCAGACACAGCGTCATGTTATTGCATCTCGTTTGTGGAGAGTTTCTCAGTCTAGGTCAAGCAGTTAACAAAATTTCAACGCCGTAATGTCCCATACCAAAGGTGAAATACATTGTTAGGTACTTGCACTAAATTTTCAAACCCAATGTAATGCAATCAAATTAGGCTCAAATTAAAGAGATTCAAGTGACAAACACAGTGATATAAAAATTATCTCTCTATCTTAATTAGTTATAAAGTTATGAGCGGAAATGTGACGAAAAAAGGGGGGGGGGTATTTTATATATAGGAACTGGGTCCAAAATCTGTGACCGAATTTTGGGAGTTGACCTAGTAAAATGTCTGTAACTTTGTTAAAATACATGCAATTAATTTGAAATTTTCAAGAGAAGTAGTTCACTCTATACTGGTATAACCAGTCTATAATTAATTATGCTAAAACTGTTACAAAAGCTACAAATTCATCATTTTATGCATGATACGTGATATGATTACTTGATATATATATATATTCTAAGCAATTTGCCAAAAAATGTGCCATTGCCGCAGATATTTTTATTTTAAAACTCCCCCCAAAATTACAATTGAATGCTTGAGTAATTCTGATATTACACAAGTCATAATTAGATTACATTTATGCTTAATAACTGAGGTGCTGAAAAATGTTACATCATATTAAATACATTAACGAAATCATCTTAACCTTACATGTCATTTGTTCAAATAAAAATGCCATAATAATGAAAGTTTAAAAACAACTGATGTATCACTGAAAGGCTCTTTAAAATATATATGTCAGGAATTACATGAGAAAGAATTCAAAACAGGGAACTGCACTGCATTGAACTTGATTTGCAAAGGCCATCTGCCCATTGCAATTTTTACAAAAGCAATTACATGTACAGTACAATGCTATAATCTATGAGATACACATCATATTGGTTTCTTGACACTGTGGCAAATATTAAATAGCTTTCCTCTGATTTACATTGTCAAGACTTTAATGCATAATAACTGTACACTGCAACATATCTTAAAACTCAGGTATTAGCCCACTGCATGATGGTAATGAAAAGGTTTGAAGTATATTTTTGTTCAGGGAAAACATCAGAAAAGTACAAGATCCACACCCAAGAATTTCAAGGGATGCAATGTCTCACAAGTCACAACAAGTCAGTTAGACTAAAAGTTAGATTAAAACTAATAAAAGTACACAAATGATTTTTGAGTAGGCTTTTTTTTTCTCTTTCAAGTGAACGAGTTATGAAGTCACGAATCACATCAAGCACACCAATGAAGATGTCAAAGGAATCACTTTCTCCTGCACAATAACCCACAAAGGCTATACAGTACTTCAGCAGTTGAACTGGATACCTGAACTTCTATTCTGTCTCCTCAATTCTTCCTGTGGCTTGGCACCTAGTTTTTTTCTCTCCAAAGACTTGTTTTCCCTTCTCAAACTGACATATTTTCTCTTTGATTGTTTGATGTCTGGGTAGCATTTCTGGATGTACCAAAGTACAACTGTAAAATGTACCCATTTTTGGGTGGTTGTTGCAACTGATATCGAAATGTCTCTACAAAGTCCCAGAGATCTTTAACACTTCTGAAGTTATTCATAATGTCGCATTGTGACTGTCATCCCCATTCAAGGATGAACAGAGAAAATGTGAAAATCACTATATTTTAAGGACTGGGAATCATGATTTAAATACTTGAAATCGGCCTACAGAAACCAAAGATGAACGGAAAACAGGTTTACTTGCACAAAAACGATAAGAAAAAATAAACAGGTGATTTATTTTAGTCTTAGCTTCGTCTAGACGAGGGAAAGAGCAGCGGGGAAGTCATGACAAATACTGGAACTGTCCTCTCAAAGTCCAAGTCTAAAAGTAAGACGAAGAGCGACGAAGACGATGATGCCAAAGGGTTGAACTTTAAAGCTGAAGCGTCGAACTCGACTCGAGTGTAAGTCTATCCAAGACCAAAGTCACCAAGTTGAAGGCGTGTCGATTCAGAGTTCAACACTATCACAAAAACGTTAAATCACCATGAAGGTGCCACCATTCCAATCAGAATCCGAATCAATTTTGAAATATGCTCGATTAAACTAACCTTGATTGAGTAGATCTGCATGTGAACCGCACATCGCCGATCAACTTAATGCCGTTGAGATTCGAAATTCCCGGCGTCAATGACGCCGTCACGATGTCAGCTACCGGAAGACGCGAAAGGCGTACTTCCGGCACAGAGCAGTAAATTTGAGACATCTGTAACTTGTGTGCGAGATAGAATAGAATCACGATTTTTTCAGAGGATGTACATAAATCTATTTTGAATTTGCTTATTTCGTCAAAACGCACGTTGTCGGTCTCGGAAGAAAATTATGAAGCCAAACACAATAGGTCCTACTTTGCACTGCTAGCATTAACTGAGAATGGATGTAGGGTTTAAGAAAACATTATATTCACGTAGAAAATTTAAAGAGCTTTCCAGTGGTACCTAATATGAGTGGGTTATCGATGATAAACACAGAGGTCCACGCTTCGAAGTAAGGTGCCCCTAAAACGATGCGAAAAGCACTGAGCGTAAAATTGGCCCGGTTTCGTCAGCCTCGTTTGTGACGTTAGTGCAAGTACCTAACATTGTCATCAAGTAGTGTTATCCATCTCAGGGTGAATTACTTTGCAGTAAAATGCCAGCATTCCAGTGATTAAGAAGGGAATACATCCCTAAGAAAAGCAGGCCAAATAATTAGATCATTACCACTGAAGACTGGTCAAAATATAACATCTTTCTTAGTGAGGACTTCCGACTCATTTGCTAAAAATATCAAATAAAAATCAACACTGATATCTGGTTGTAGAAATCAATGGTCGTGCAGTTCTTACAGTGAGATGCCCAGCTGGTTGTAAATGAAATAAAGTGCCCCTGGCCCAATATTTCCCTGGTTTACTCAGCACTGTCTGCAGAAAAAGGCAACTAAATCTGCAGAAAACTCATTCCTTTCTGGTTGTATTTAGGTATGTTAGATTATTAAACTGTTATACAGTTTTCATGCTTGGTCAAAACAACAATTTTAAAGCTTCTTTTCAAGTACAAAGAGTAATTTTTTTCCCCTTTACAAACTGCAAACTGGCATTGCACACAGTATGCCATGGCATTTGTCTATCTAGCAGTGCATGGCCTCTCACTACTGCATAATGCACATTTGTCTATCTAGCAGTGCATGGCCTCTCACTACTGCATAATGCACATTTGTCTATCTAGCAGTGCATGGCCTCTCACTACTGCATAATGCACATTTGTCTATCTAGCAGTGCATGGCCTCTCACTACTGCATAATGCACATTTGTCTATCTAGCAGTGCATGGCCTCTCACTACTGCATAATGCACATTTGTCTATCTAGCAGTGCATGGCCTCTCACTACTGCATAATGCACATTTGTCTATCTGGCAGTGCATGGCCTCTCACTACTGCATAATGCACATTTGTCTATCTAGCAGTGCATGGCCTCTCACTACTGCATAATGCACATTTGTCTATCTAGCAGTGCATGGCCTCTCACTACTGCATAATGCACATTTGTCTATCTAGCAGTGCATGGCCTCTCACTACTGCATAATGCACATTTGTCTATCTGGCAGTGCATGGCCTCTCACTACTGCATAATGCACATTTGTCTATCTGGCAGTGCATGGCCTCTCACTACTGCATAATGCACATTTGTCTATCTAGCAGTGCATGGCCTCTCACTACTGCATAATGCACATTTGTCTATCTAGCAGTGCATGGCCTCTCACTACTGCATAATGCACATTTGTCTATCTAGCAGTGCATGGCCTCTCACTACTGCATAATGCACATTTGTCTATCTAGCAGTGCATGGCCTCTCACTACTGCATAATGCACATTTGTCTATCTAGCAGTGCATGGCCTCTCACTACTGCATAATGCACATTTGTCTATCTAGCAGTGCATGGCCTCTCACTACTGCATAATGCACATTTGTCTATCTGGCAGTGCATGGCCTCTCACTACTGCATAATGCACATTTGTCTATCTAGCAGTGCATGGCCTCTCACTACTGCATAATGCACATTTGTCTATCTAGCAGTGCATGGCCTCTCACTACTGCATAATGCACATTTGTCTATCTGGCAGTGCATGGCCTCTCACTACTGCATAATGCACATTTGTCTATCTGGCAGTGCATGGCCTCTCACTACTGCATAATGCACATTTGTCTATCTAGCAGTGCATGGCCTCTCACTACTGCATAATGCACATTTGTCTATCTAGCAGTGCATGGCCTCTCACTACTGCATAATGCACATTTGTCTATCTGGCAGTGCATGGCCTCTCACTACTGCATAATGCACATTTGTCTATCTGGCAGTGCATGGCCTCTCACTACTGCATAATGCACATTTGTCTATCTAGCAGTGCATGGCCTCTCACTACTGCATAATGCACATTTGTCTATCTAGCAGTGCATGGCCTCTCACTACTGCATAATGCACATTTGTCTATCTAGCAGTGCATGGCCTCTCACTACTGCATAATGCACATTTGTCTATCTAGCAGTGCATGGCCTCTCACTACTGCATAATGCACATTTGTCTATCTGGCAGTGCATGGCCTCTCACTACTGCATAATGCACATTTGTCTATCTAGCAGTGCATGGCCTCTCACTACTGCATAATGCACATTTGTCTATCTAGCAGTGCATGGCCTCTCACTACTGCATAATGCACATTTGTCTATCTAGCAGTGCATGGCCTCTCACTACTGCATAATGCACATTTGTCTATCTAGCAGTGCATGGCCTCTCACTACTGCATAATGCACATTTGTCTATCTAGCAGTGCATGGCCTCTCACTACTGCATAATGCACATTTGTCTATCTAGCAGTGCATGGCCTCTCACTACTGCATAATGCACATTTGTCTATCTAGCAGTGCATGGCCTCTCACTACTGCATAATGCACATTTGTCTATATAGCAGTGCATGGCCTCTCACTACTGCATAATGCACATTTGTCTATCTAGCAGTGCATGGCCTCTCACTACTGCATAATGCACATTTGTCTATCTAGCAGTGCATGGCCTCTCACTACTGCATAATGCACATTTGTTGAGGGACTGATAAAGACTGCACAAAGCACGAAGTCTTTCAGCTCAAGGAAATCTTCCATTCAGAGATAGATGGATGGATGGATGGATGGATGGATGGATGGATGGATGGATGGATGGATGGATGGATGGATGGATGGATGGATGGATGGATGGATAGTGTTTTACAGCCTATCAGCCTTTGTAGGCTATGTAAGGCCATTAAACACGAAAATCTTTCGAATTGTTTCGAGTAAACACTAATCAAGTCACTGTATCTCTAGTTATTCGCCTCTTACGATTCGCGTAGGGAGACGCGGTGGGTCAAATCTTACCCCGAACCCACAGGGGTTTTCCATTCAGGGCCAAATGTTTTCTTTGCCAAAATCCTATTAGGTTTATTGGGTTTTGTTTTACATTTTATTATCAATTCATTGTAAGTGCAACTTGTTGAAAAAATGACCCCTTCCTCTTGGGCACTAGTTGATTTCATCTTTCTCTCTGTCTCTTTGCTGACTTCAAAAATACGTTTGATTTAGTGAAGCATTCATGTTTGTGGAGAGTTTTGGAGAAGCCTGGTATTTCTGCTAAATGTCTGATTACGCTGAAAGCTGTGTACACTGACATGGAGGGCAGTGCAAAGGTAAGGAGATATCCTGTTGGACTCACTTGATTGTTCTGCTGGTGTAAGACTGGAGTCAGTAGAGTCTCTCATGATTGTTTGCCTCTGAATCACATATGCAGCTGAATTCATTTGGAAAATTGGATGCCATGGAGTGCAGTTGCTACCAGGAGTGAAAGAATTACATTCTTTAATGCTTGCTGATGATATATATCATACTGCTTGCTACTATCCCAGTAGATCTACATCATCAACTGGACAGTCTGAGCACTGCCTCTCAACACCTTGGCCTTACATTTAAGGATGCCAATGCAGATTTCTGGGTAGAGGAGAACAATGGAACATAATTAACCAACTGGAAGTAGTGATTGGATATAAATATGCAAGGTTTTTTAAAACCACTAAACTGTCATTGTCAATGGCTCTCGATAGTCAAGTGGTAGGGCCAAAGCAAGAAAATGTTGCACATAATGTGGACAATGAAGAACCTACACACCATTAAAAAAATTTCAATTGATGCCTAGGTGCAACACATCATTGTATGGCTCAAAGCTGTAGGGATTGGCCAGAATGCAGAATATCACAGAAGCACCTATGTTTGCATGCTAACATTTTCTTACTCTTGACTTATAATCCCCCAATAGCATGCGTTACAGCACACTGGGCAGATACTCCTTATTTATCACAACCACACTTCAAGCAGTGAAGTACTGGCTCAGCTTGTGCAGAGTGCCAGAAAACAATAGCATAGCAAGCCATCTAATGCTGACCAGGTCAAACACACCCAAAGAGATGAACTGGGTGAAGTCCGCAGAAATGTGTCCTCTAGGCTCTGATTATGTATGGACCAATTGTAGCACACTGAATGAGATGGGTTTGATTAGATGTCTTAGGCAAAAACTATGGGCTTGTTATCTGCAAGATGGAGCTCAAAGCTATTAACCAGCAATAGATTTGCTTTCTCAAAGACTTTTAAAGTTTTGTTTGCATGTGAGCACTTCTTCTCCTGTATAAACATAAAAATATTTTGTTATGCTTCTTATATGCTTTTGTTTAGGATGTACAGATCAGAAAATTAATTCACAGTCAAATAAGGCTGATAACTCTGACATTATCTGTCCATTTTGCAATGGAAAAAAAAAGAAGTTCACTCTTTCACTAACTGACCAGTGTATAATAATGATGTTACACAACACATATATATGGCCTTGGCTCAGAAATGACGTCGAACGGTACTTTTCGCCGACTCACTGCATTCAAGTGCAGATTTCTCAAAGCAGAATTGCTTAATGTGAACGGAAAGAGAATTTTTACATCCAAGACATGTTAATCTTTCTGTTTTCACTTTACATGAATTGCCGCTGTCGTTAGTTTGTTCTCTGTGATGATTTTTTTGCGGAAAATCGGCCGTATTTTTCTGATTTTTACCGGACATTTTTCGATGGGTATCTTCATATCGGTTTTTTGTGCAGTTCCTCTGGCCTAAACACCTCAAAATAAAATTTGTGGGTTCTAGAAATGTTGACGAATTCCGTGATTATTTTGCAAACGTAAAAGTTTGCATACGCGCCGCGCATTTGCCGAGAAAAAACAAGGCATAGTTCATAACGAATTGTCGTAAAAGAAACAGTGGAACTTCTTTTTGTTATTATTAATCCGCCATTGTACATCTGTATTATTTTACTCAAAGTTGTTGTTGAGACTATGTTAGAGTAACATTTGCTGGGTTAAAATTTGAGGTCAGCGCGATGGTTTCCACAGAACTGGTCTACATTGGTGAAATGTGCGAGTTTGCTGTAAGACAAAAAGTTATGAACTACATTTTGATCGGATAGATACTAAATCAGAAATGCAGATGCGACCTCATTCCTTTGTCTTCGACTCGAAAGCATCACAGCCTGGGATTCTGCTTGGAAAAAAATCGACAATGTCTGCCTCAGGCGAAGAGAAAGAAGGTAAATGTTTTGCTGTAACTTTTGTTGACAGCGTTATGAACTGATTTGCCATAAACATTTGTTTGTATTTCATTTATTTCTCAAACAGCACTGTTGCTTGTTGTCTTGTTTTGTTTCACAAATGAGTGCACGTGGTTTTGGCAGGTTCGGAGCCAATTCAATTTGCAATCAACGGGTAAAAAATAAGTTTTTGTTATCGATTTGTCGTAGGGTTATGAACTCAGATTTTCGAAGTACTATTTCACGAAGAGTTGTTGATGAAATCGTTAATTTCCTGCTTTCACTTATAATTTTAAGTAAGGAAGTGATTCGCGTGTTTTGTCACTCGATAATCACGGCAATATCTCATTTCGATGTAGTTCATAACTTTTCAACAACAACAAATGTGCCTGCCACTTGCGGACCCTAAATCAGCAATTTTTGAAAGCATTATAGGTTTAAATTGTGAAAACTAGATGGAATTTTTATTATCCAAAGTTGATTTTTCATCTTAGTTGATCAGATGAAAATTTTATTGTAGGGTTACTTAAACTGGTGTAGTTCATAATCTTACAGCAAGTTCTTTGACACTTATTGCTGTGAAGTTATGAACAAAGGCCGAATGTTCCACTATGCCATTGATTGTATTATTTTGTAGGGAAACTTTTAACTAATCTCCAGTTTACAATCTGGAAGTTACTGTTAATCTCACTTTTAGTGTCAGTTACTTGTGCATATTCAGTGCATAACCTTACAGCAGATGTCTGCATTATGATTTGTGTAGAGTTATGAACTAAGGTCAAAGTAATGCCCTTTATTTTAATGGACATGTTTCTAAATGTGACCTCTTTTTGTGCAAAAATCAGAACCTCCAACTTTTCTCTGGCTTTTATAATCTTAAGCTTCCCAATACTTAAATGTGTATGCACAGTTCATAACATTACATCAAACCTTATAGAGCGATTCCTGTAGAGTTATGAACTTTAAAAAAAATTACCTTCTCTACTATTTATTGGGTTTCCTCTAACAGTTCCCTGCAACTTTTGCTAAGTAATGCAGTCCAAACTTATCTGGCCTTTCAAATTGCCAGTTTTTCAAAGGGCTTTATGTGTTTGTACAGTTCATAACCTTGCAACACATTATCAGACTTCTTTGTGTGGAGTTATGAACAACTAAACACTTTTACCTTTCTTGTTGATACCTATCTTTCTAAGAGTGACTATTTTTCTAAATAATTCTGCTTTAGGCTGCAAATAATAGAAAAGACCTCCCACTTCCCCCAACCCCACTCCCTTAACCTGCCCAAGCTATAAAGAACTTATTGATCATGTTTCAGGTGACTAGAGTCTCGGAGGAGGGCCTTTGGGGCAAGTACCTGGAGAAGGTCAACGGCTTCCCAGACGGGTGGAAGTGGCCAGCAGAACAAGTGCCTGAGTTTTTTATCCAGCGGAGTGACATTTTGGCTGTCCTCCGTGACTACACAACAACAACTTCAAAGCGTGCATTTGTCTTCATCTTTTAGTTCAGATATTGATGGGTTTTTCCCCCCTTGATTGTGTGTGAGCTGTGTCTTTCCATTTTCGAATAATATTTCATCACAGTTGGTGAGTGAGAATCACAGATGAGAATGAAATATCAAATATTACAGAGATGGATAGACTGATACAAAACTGTTCTTGAATCGAAGTGTGGATAACTTTGGCCAGTTTTTTTGCAATAACTTGTGAATTCTGTGTTTGGAAATTTGAAATACTTTTATTTGGTTGTTTTATGACAATTTATGCCACTTGGCATGATGATTTTCCAGTAAAAGAACCACTGTGCTGTAAAGTTATGAACTTTCAAGCATCATCGTTTATATCAGCATTGCTATAGTATTTTTTACTCTAGTTCAGTTCCTTATATCATTTTTACCTCTGTTGGTCAAATTTTAATTTTTTATCACAATTTGGGTTTCCAAACCTGTGTCTGAAAACATTGCGTGTCGTAAGGTTATGAACAATTTCCTTATTTGCCTTACTATATCCTTCCAAAATGTGTTTACAACTTCAAAATGCATTATTTTTGGTCTGTCACTTGGATGAGCTTGTTTTCTTTACATTTTTAGGGCATTTTAAAGGCGTGGCTGTCAATTATTTTGAATTATTGGTCATTGGTGCTGTAATGTTATGTACTACTACACTTTTTTAGCGATAACTTGTGATTGTTTTAAAGTACACAAAATTCAAAGGCATTGTTGTTATCCTCATCCAATATGTGTGCTTTGGGTGTATGAATCATGTCTGAGCTATGCAGCATTTAGATACCAGTTCATAAAAACTAATTTTGTCCCGCTGTAAAGTTATGAACAAATGAGACCAATTAGTGATTTTGCTGTTTGCTGTTGGTGTAGAAATTTGAATTTTCCCTAAATGATTGCCACATGATAACACATTTTGCATTACATGGTGATTAAGTTGATTTGCTCTTTAATGTGGGTTATATTTTAGTTTTTTTTACTTTTGGTACACTGTAAAACCTTTTTTTTACAAAAGTTGCTACATCATCCTGGTATTCAACAAAATTGCTTGCAGGACCACTCTAAAATCTACTCCCAGTGTTAGCTGGTTGATGCATTCTAATTAAACATATATTTGACTGATAAGACCATGAGTTTTAGATGTTTATAACAAGGGCGGCTCTCAATGCTGTAAGGTTATGAACTGCTAGAAAGAGTTTTATTTTCTGCGGCTCGGTTCAGTCAATTTTATAAAGTTTTAGTGCAGAGCCTATTACTGTAGCTTGTTTATCGATATCAGCTGAAATTCTGAAGTGATGTGGCCTAAATTCCTTGTTTATGATCAATTTAATCATGTGACTTGATGTAAGGGTTATGAACAACGTTTAAATACGTTTTCGTCCACTGTGTGGCCAATAAATGTCCGTTTTGTTTCAAATTTGTTGCGTTGGCTTTGTCATCTTTTTCTTTTTCCACTGCAGTTCACAAAACCTACATAGTCCACCAAAAAAAAAATGTCCGGTTTTTAGACGCCAATTCTGAGCCATGGCCATATACAATAATGCCAGTGTAACCCCACTTGATACATGGAAAGGATATACAGATGACTCAAGACATCATGTTTATTTATTACACATTTCATAGATGCCTGCAAAAAACCGGATTGGATGTTAGAACCCCTCCCCTTCCCCCCCAAAAAAGCGTTTGTTTCAGGTGAGATGGCCAAACAAAATAGTACCGGGTGAAACCATATTTTTTTCTCAGTTCAAACGAATCAAAGAAAGGATGCCATTTCAAAGACATGTTAAAATGACATTTTCATAATTTTGTATGTGAAAAAAGTTTCTAACAATAGGAAAACAATGTTTCATACAATAGGAAAATAATGCTTCATACATATATAATATCACTGAAATAATAATCAATTCTAGTACTTTTCAAGTGAAGGATTTACACATTTTAGATGAGCACTAATCTCTCTCTCTCTCTCTCTCTCTATCTCTCTCTCTCTCTCTCTCTCTCTCTATCTCTCTCTCTCTCTCTCTCTCACACACACACACACACACACACACACACACACACACACACACACACACACACACACATTCTAACAGCCATACATAAAGCTGCTGGTTTTGCAGATAGTGTTCCATGCTACTCACATTCACATATATCAAATGCAACGGTGATTTTTTTTTCTTCTGAAAGCTCTCAGGTGCATGAGTGAGCTGTGTTTAATCACCCTTAACTTCCCTGCTACAGAACTCCATTCAATCATGAAATGTTACTTAAACTGTGAGAGTAAAGGGGACTTCCAACTTCCTTTCCTGGTGTGGACTTGTCAATGCTACTCCCTATTGGTTCTTGCTATGAGCACTGAGAAGCCACTCTGATCTGAGACTTCCACAGCCAGCTCTTGCTGCAGTGTAAGTCAGGTAAATGTCATGACCCTAGCCAGGGCTCCAAGCTCTACAAAGCCTGCTAGACTAGCAGACTGGTGTTTGAGGAAACAATAACACCATAACCAGGGTGTGCTCTGCCCCTGATAGCTTGGATAATGCAGACTGCTGTTTCACTTCCTTCTTCCAATTTAATTTAACTCTGTCAGTCGTGGAGTGGGCTTAGTCACAAAGTGTCCACTTACTAGCACCAAGTTTGGCAGCAGGCAGTTTTCAACGGCATGACAAAAAAAAACCCAGTTCAATCTGTCTCTTGTTCATGCAGTATCACTAACATTGTTATATTTTCTTTTAGTGTCACTCACAATAGCACTAAAGGGATTTGTCCTATCTTATTCCAGCTTTCACAAGCCTGTTGTTGAGTCCTGTATTTAAAAAAGGGCAACCTTACCACAGCTCACCACTTCAGTAGCACAGTTTCACAGCAGTGGTGTAAAAAAAAAAGGCAAAGGTGTAATTTTTATATAGCGACTTTCCACCATTGATCGGTGCTCAAACCACTTTACACTTTACCCCCTGATCACTGGGCATCTTGATCAATCCTCACTGGTACCTCACAACAAACACAGTGACAGACATTTAAGACCCACACAGTCAGGTACCAGCACTAACTCCGCTCCCTGGGGAGTATTCCAACCCGATGCTGGCGCTTGGTCGCATACAAGGGTTAATCGCACTACATTTTGCCAACACTGCCCTCACAGGTACCCGGTTTTACTCCTGGTGTAGGTCTGTATGCCCGACAACCACCCTGCTCCATCCCATCTCACTGCTACAACATTGAACATGGGACCAAGACAGAAAAAGGCAAGTTCCATACTACTGTAATACCATCATAATCACCATTCATCACACTAACACAAAACTGGGTTTGAAAGAATTGTAGGAATTTGATACAATGTCATAACAACAACAACAACAACAACATAACAAGAGCACAAGTGCAACGTAGATTCAAGGAGTTGGTTAATGTATACAGGAGTGCATGCTCAAAGATGCACATAATGTCTGAATATGACTAAATGCAGAAACGTGAGCAACTAAAAAGGACAATTGGGTAATAAACAAAGTGTAAGTGAAATTTCTGAATTTGGTGTTATTAGATACTATTAAATGTTATGAAAGTGTGTGCAATAGGAGAAGATAATGAAGCGTATAGTTTTTGAAAAATTAGCGCTTGAATTTGAACAATGGCAGGGTGTCATTATTGTTAAAAGTGTCAGACGTCAAATATTACAACAATTTTTGAAAGTCCAATAACAAACAATCGCAACAAGTTACAATTTACAACAATGTATTGGTCTGATCCAGATTTTGCATTTAACCGAAAATAACCCTTTTTATCTCTCAGGGTAGACAGTCGACAGAGAAATCTGAAAACAAAGATCGCGATTGGCGATTACAACGCTTTTGACGTCCGACACCGCAGACTTTCTGAAGGGTTTCACATGAGATTCAGAACGCTAATTCCAAATGGTTGCTATCAATTTGTACAATGATATCTTGTGTAAACAATGACCCGATTCCATTTGTATTTTATTGAGCAGATTTTGCCTGCAGCAGTTCTCAGCACAACCCACAAGCAAGTGTCGTTTTTCAGAGCCATGATTTCAGGCCGATGCAGTGATTTTTTTAACTACAGCTTTTTATAAACGTAAATTTACACATCAAAAGTATGTCCACTATATCTTCATTAATTCTTCCACACACCAAAAACAAGAATTCAAGCACAGGTTTAATACATCATGTTTTATATGCCATGAAAAGCAACAACCCTCAGCAGACACAGGTTTATGCATTTAGTCATATATATATACTTCCCATGTAGCTGTCTTGATGAATGTGTTGTATGAGGGTTGATATATCACAGCTTTTATAAACCATGTGTACAACTGTTTCTTTCCAGCATGAAAATAAGCACATGTATACATTTCTACTTATTCCTAAATGAGACTGAGCATGTACTGAAGTAATCTAAATTTGTTCATCATAATTTAAATGCTGACTTGAGCTCCCTGTTTACATGATGAGTTCTATTTTTAGTACTACCAACATTTTCATGTCATTTCCCTGCTGCTATGACATACAGTCATCCTTCCTCTGCCAGCCAACACCACCCTAGTCCAGGAAATGAGAGGTCTACATTGACAAAGTAAGCCAATGTCCTGAGTGCTACCCTGAAACATACACACCATGGCAACATACAACTCATAACGATGCAACAAGGACACACAATCCTTTCATATCTACCAGGAAGCAAGGCAGGCTGCCATCCACACATCGGCTTTTGTTCTGCTGTACTTCGGATGTCCAAATGGATACATACCAATTTCCAACGCTAAATAATGCAATGCACATGCCTTTAATTTTAAAAGGCACCCGTGACCTCAGGGATTGAGATTGAGAGGAACACACACACACACACACACACACACACACACACACACACACACACACACACACACACACACACACACACACACACACACTCACAAACAGCACAACTGTATCTGAATTCAATTGAATTTTATGTGCATCAAGCATCATTTACATAGTTTACAGAGACATTTAAGGTATAGCAACCTTTCTTGGAACAAAATGAAGAAAATAAATTCTACCCACCTACCCTTATTTTATTTCTTTCTTCTTTTGTCATGTTACCTGAAACAAACTTTTTTTGCTCTTTTGGCTGATAATTTTTGTATATATATCAATGAGTAATATCACATCTTTTACACCTCGGAGGTTTAAAAACAGACAAAATCATACAAGTAAACCCTATTTCATCAGAGTAAAACATTCATTTCTCTTTAAAACTCTTAACACTAGGCAAGCATTTAAATTTGGTTCTTACATATTTAGCATTTGAAGTGAAATTAACAATTCATCTAAATCAACTTCATAATTTTTTTTTGTCAAAACCATCATAATCTTTTCTTGTCATGCCGATGCTCTCTGATTCTAAGAACTGCTAGAGGCACTCATGGATGCATTTAGGTCATTGAGAACTATTGATGTAGAAATTAGTGGCTAACCCGTAACCGTAAGTGCACCAGACAAAAATAAACTTGTTTTTTTTTAAGGTGTGGTTACAGTAACATGGTAAAGTTTTAAAAAAGGCTGATTGGTCAGCCAAACCTTTCAAATCTTTTAATTTAAATATATAGTTTCATATAAAAGAGGCCAGATTAAACATAAATCAAGTTTCTCTTTCACTGAAAACATTTTTCAAAACATAAATAGTGGATTCCCTGCAAGCTAATATGGCAGGGAAGATGGAACAACACATAGTTCATATTTCACTTTTTCGTTTTTTCTTTCTTTCACAATTGAAAAAAGTTTAGGGTTGGCAGACGAAAAGGGTTGATCAGGTTACTGCAACCCCTTTTTTTTCCAGCCTTAACTAGAAAACAGGGTTGTGGAGAATCAGACCTGTCATTTCCTTTGCCCCAAAAAGTATGAAGCACAAGATGACTGTATGAACAACTGACTGACAAGACATAGCGGTGAAGAAAGGTCAAGGTAGATTTTTTGACAAGAAATTTACATGCACATTTGTAATTAAATGTTATTAAAATCTCACATCTCTCTCTCTCTCTCTCTCTCTCTCTCTCTCTCTCTCTCTCTCTCTCTCTCTCACTATGTACTTTTTCATGTGAAATATGCTGTGACGTCTGCATTAAAATCTCTTTTTTTAACTTTAAGAATAGGAAGAAAGACTATTTCACATCAAGCACACGACAGAAACCAAATGTTCTCCAGTTAAACGCTATCGTGCTCTTGTTGTTGACTTAACTACACCAAATCATTACCCTCCCCGCATAAACAAGCTAATCTTAGGAAGATTACAGAGAAGTAACACTCGGCGACGGGTTCTTCCTCTGAAGACCGTCTGCTGCTTCGCTCCGTAGGGAGTTTCTAGCTACACGCACCAAATCATTACCCTCCCCGCATAAACAAGCTAACGCGGTAAAGACACCTTTACGTATACTACATTTATTTATTTATAAACATTTATTTACCATACAGATACACTGATACAGGTGAGTCACTCGGCTTTTCTCATGATGTATGTGACGCTTCTTACCGTCACCCAAGGTTCCTGAGCAATCAGATCGATACATTATACAGGAAACCACTTCAAGTCGTGCCCGAATGTAAGAGGACTGACAGCAAAAAGTGACAAGTCTAATAAATTATCCGTGCTGGCGAGATGTCGATAAATATTATTTACAGCACCTAATAATTATTATAATCTACCTGAGTACCTCATGCCTCAGGTAATATTTTAACCATCAGTACCTGCATATTAGGATGTGTTGATAAAATAATCACAGATACAACATTATCGAGTCGCGTCTTCAAGGTATGTCAACGATGTTATCGCGTACTGGTCGCTAATGTTGTCAACTTCTACTAAAGCAGGCTGCCGTAGGTAGCAGTAGCAGTCATTCCTCCCAAACCAATGCGAGTTTGTGATCCTGCGAGTGTACGAAATGAGAATACTCTGACAAATGATCTGTTACACGATGGCCATACCTTCGGGATGACATTGTCTCCTCGTTGTAGTGATGTTCCTTACACCATAGAAGCCAGAGTATACCGCTGTGCCAACTGGAGTCTGTCCACGGCCTATAATTTCTCTACCGTATAACTTCAGGCGGAAGTCATTGCCCAAGCCTCGTTTCAGGAGCTCGCAGCACTTCCTGTTCTCCGAGAAAGACATTACCGTACATATCCTGTTACAAACTGTTCAAGTAAAAGTTTCACACCACTTCGTGAAAGAGAGAGAGAGAGAGAGAGAGTGAGAGAGAGAGATACAGAGAGAGAGAGTGAGAGAGAGATACAGAGAGAGAGAGATACAGAGAGAGAGAGAGAGAGAGAGAGAGAGAGAAGCCAATGAAAGTGATAATTTAAACAATGTACTGGTTACAGCTAAACGAATCAAAACCATTGAAATTACAATGAGTGGTATGGCTGAACATCTCATCTAAAGACCATGTCACGAATGAGGAAGTCAGCAACAGGATCAGGAGAGCAATTGGACAGTACGAAGACCTGCTGTCAATCGTGAAAAGCAGAAAGCTGAAGTGGTACGGTCATGTGTCAAGAGGCAGTGGGCTGGCCAAGACCATCCTGCAAGGTACCATATCAGGTGGGAGAAGGAGAGGCAGGCAGAGAAAGAGGTGGGAAGACAACATCAAAGAGTGGACAGGCTTGACCTTTGCTGACTCACAGCGAGCCACAGGATAGAGATCGATGGAGGAAGATTGTCCGAAAGTCATCAGTGGTGCCTCAACAACCCATCTCAGGGTTAAGAGACTGAACGGAACTGAACTGGTATGGCTGAAAACATCAACAGATTTAATTCACTGGAGGTGTATAGCGAGCACAGGTTCAACCGCTTGTCGTATTTCATTCACTGGTCTAAAGGAGGGAAATCCTATTGTTTCGTAAACAGCGTCCATTTTAAAACAGATTCACATTTTCCTCATTATCAATAAGACCCACGATTGTATTTGAGCGAGGGATCTACAGACTGTCATTCGAAGTGTGTGCCTCAACGCATTAACGCAAGGAACTGTGTGTGTGTGTGTGTGTGTATGTGTGTGTGTGTGTGTGTGTGTGTGTGTGTGTGTGTGTGTGTGTGTGTGTGTGTGTGTGTGTGTGTGTGTGAGTGTGTGTGTGCATGTGTGTGTGTGTTTACTTTTCCAATTATAATTTTGCAAAATCTTGGATGTCATTGGATTTGGAAGAAATATGTATTTGACTGAAAAATTAATTTCACACTCTTATTTCTGTTTTCAAACTTTTTACAGCCTCCCAGAACTTTCCACCTCCTCGTGTGTTTATTTTTTAAAAATATTTTTGAAAGATCATATCCTTATTCAAGTAATTCAAATGAGTAATGAATCATGCTTTTCTACTTTTAAAAGAGATTGTTTTGTGCCGTTAAGTATCCGAAAAGTATAGTTAATAGCAATGGGATTTTTTAAACTCTTGAAAGTGAGTGAAAAAGTGTTGTCCCCAGTGGGCTAACATGCATGAAGGAACACTGGCAGTGTCCATGTGCGTATGCCTCGCATGCACGCACAAGTGCGCACTACTTTCTCTGACAAGGCATGAATTATCTGCCAAACAGACACGTAACAAACGCCCACACAAATGATCATAACGCATTTTCAAATAACATTGCGACAATCATCAGGAAGAAGAGCGGCTAGTGGCTGGTGTGTTGGAAGCTGAACGGGTTCTATAGTTGCAGGATCTGGCCAGGTGCTTCTCTTGCCGCCTCTTTCCACATATATAGGGTTAAAGACATGCATGTGAGCGTGAACAACCGTTAACGCAGTCGTGAGCAGGAATACTGCAGAATAGTTTCCAGCGAGTGGACATTGTGCTGGTGTCGCTCAGTTTGTGTTCTGTCTGTTTCCTGTGTCTGTTTCCAGGGGCCAGTAAAGTATTCATGAGGTAGCGTACGTTGTGATCAAATGGTCGACGTGTCAAGCGCTTTGCGAAATAGATAGGGGGACAATGGGTTTCTCATCGCCGTTCAATTGACCACGTGGGATTATATTCAGAGGTGCAGGTCATATGGGCGGCCTTGTGTTTGTTTGCAGAAATAGCGGGGTTTTAAATTGATCATCATTTGACTCATCGAATACTGTTCGCATTGAAAGTGGAGGTTTACGTTGATTGTTGTTGTTGTTCTTCTTCTTCTTGTTCATGTTGCTCCTATAGTTAAATTGTATGTCGAGTTGAGGAAATATACATTATATAAATTCATGTTAACCCGCCAGGCTTGTGTTTATCTTAGGGATGTTTTTCAAATGATCGGTATTTCTTTGACGATTACTTAATTACACGTGATTCTCTCTCTCTCTCTCTCTCTCTCTCTCTCTCTCTCTCTCTCTCTCTCTCTCTCTCTCTCTCTCTCTCGTCAACAGCGCTTTACGACAGCGAGTGCGCATTGATCTAATTTCAGGACGTTTGATTTTGAAGCTGCTTAAATTGCAGGAACTACGGTAGTTGGGTTATCTCACTAGGCCAGCGTATGATTGATCTGCAACTGAGCAGTGACCCACTTTCGCCGACACATAAGTCGTAGAGGTGTATGATGCGCTGCTTCCTCTTCTTTCTGTAGAGTTCCTCATATAACCCTGGGAGGCGTCAGTGACGGAGCAGACAGGCTGGGTGTTGGGAGCGAGGGTCTCGCGTGCAGTCGAACTCGAAGATAACCAGGAAGTGTCCGCTAGCGTCGTAGAAGGCTCCGCCTACTGAGGCTGAAATGGTCGTTGTCAACCACATTCGGGGACAGAGTACTCGGAGTACTCTGTCCACGGGGACAGAGTACTCCGAGTACTTTGTCCACGGGGACAGAGTACTCGGAGTACTCTGTCCACGGGGACAGAGTACTCGGTCTTTGAAATCTCGGCATTTGAACGAGAACGAGACTGCCAACAACAGGCAGTTTACCTATCAAAATGGCGGTCGACGTTCGAATGGGACAAGATTTGTTGAACTATTTGAATACAGTGCCGGCGTGAAACACTTATCGCCGAGTGAAGAACATGTCGCGATATATCACATGGTCATCGGTATGTCACGTGACTGTAAGGACGAGATTTCAAAGACCGAGTACTCTGTCCCCGTGGACAGAGTACTCCGAGTACTCTGTCCCCGTGGACAAAGTACTCGGAGTACTCTGTCCCCGTGGACAGAGTACTCCGAGTACTCTGTCCCCGAATGTGGTTGACAACGACCATTTCAGCCCTACTGAGACTGTATTGGCTTCAAAGTACCCCCTCTCCAGTCCTCACTGGTTTTGTATTGCTGTTCAGTGCATGACTTTCCTACTGGTACCTCTTCCTGCTGTCCCGGACTGGGGCAGATTCAGACCGCAGTGAGATAGGCATGCAGGGAACACCACAATTAAGTGTGCCTTCAACTGCAACTGCAGCAGTCTGCACAAAACCTGTCCCCTCGGACAGAGTACTCGGTGTTTGAAATCTCGTCCTTACAGTCACGTGACATACCGATGACCATGTGATATATCGCGACATGTTCTTCACTCGGCGGTCTCGTTCTCGTTCAAATGCCGCTATTTCAAACACCGAGTACTCTGTCCAAGGGGACAGAGTACTCCGAGTACTCTGTCCCCAAATGTTGGGGACAACGACCATTTCAGCCATAAGATGAGAGTCCTGCGGTAGTCCTGTAACTGTTGGTTCTGCTGTCGTTGTTTATAAGTCGTAGTGTCGCAGAAAAAGGTTAGAAGCGCACATTTTGAGCGTGTTTTTGATACAATAGGGATTTTAGGTTGGAGATAGTGTCGCACTGCTATTCAGTGAATCGTTTGGTAAATCTTTATCATGAAAATGTAAAGTGGTTTAATTGTGGTTGTGGGTGAATTAATTGTTGCTGCTGTTATGCTGTTATCATTCGACCCCTTATAGCTGTCAGATTGAGTTGCAGTTCTCTCTCTCTCTCTCTCTCTCTCTCTCTCTCTCTCTCTCTCTCTCTCTCTCTCTCTCTCTCTCTCTCCCCACCACCCATCACCCACCCCCATCTCTATCTCTCCTGTCTGTGTGTGTGTGTGTGTGTGTCTGTGTGTGTGTGTGTGTCTGTCTGTGTCTGTCTGTCTGTCTGTCTGTCTGTCTGTCTGTCTGTCTGTCTGTCTGTCTTTCTGTCTGTCTGTGTGTTTGTCTGTCTGTGTGTGTGTGTGTGTGTGTGTGTGTGTGTGTGTGTGTGTGTGTGTCTGTGTGTGTGTCTATCTGTCTGTCTGTCTGTCTGTGTGTCTGTCTGTCTGTCTGTCTGCGTGCCTGTCTGTCTGCCTGTCTGTCTGTGTGTCTGTCTGTGTGTCTGTGTGTGTGTGTGTCTGTCTGTGTGTATGTGTGTCTGTCTGTCTGTCTGTCTGCCTGCGTGCCTGTCTGTCTGCCTGTCTGTCTGTGTGTCTGTCTGTGTGTGTGTGTGTGTGTGTCTGTCTGTGTGTATGTGTGTCTGTCTGTCTGTCTGTCTGTCTGTCTGTCTGTCTGTCTGTCTGTCTGCGTGTCTGTCTGTCTGTCTGTCTGCGTGCCTGTCTGTCTGCCTGTGTGTCTGTCTGTGTGTCTGTGTGTGTGTGTGTCTGTCTGTGTGTATGTGTGTCTGTCTGTCTGTCTGTCTGTCTGTCTGTCTGCGTGTCTGTCTGTCTGTCTGTCTGTATGTATGTATGTGTGTCTGTCTGTTGTGTATTTGAGGGATGGGTATAGTGGCCAGCAAGTCTAGCGTATTCTTTCGTTATCTTATTCGTGGCCCTGAAAAGCCCGTTTGGATCGAGCGCAGCGAGCTTTCGGAGGAGTCTCATCTGCCAGGCCAAGCTGAGAGACACTGGCGCTGGTATGACTATAGGAGTATGGGAAATCCAAACTGCTTGGTGTCCAAAGTGATAGACATTTTCTTGGGGCATGCACGTGAGCCCTCTGCATGCGTGTGTGGGGACGTGTTTAGTTCACACGCACCACTCCGGACTCAACAGAGACCTCAGGTTCATCCCCCCTCCTAGCCCCCTTCTTCCAACACCAACACCCACTCCCCCACCCACCCACCCATCCACCTCCACTCCTTTCCCCTCTTTCTCATCTCCACCCCTTTCCTCTCTCAGCCAGCACTGAGGAAACCAGCTAGCATCCTCACTTTCGAGTTTCGCATCTTCACAAAGCTTGTCAGACGCTGCAGGCAGTGACAGTCTGCCCCACAGAGCTCGAGGTATGAGCCTTTGGCTGGGTCGCATTTCCAGCACCACAGCCATGGGAAACGGCCCTTGGATAACTTCCTGGTGTTGTTGTGGGTGAGACAAAAATACACGCAGATACGAAGCCCAAGAGTGAGACGGAAATAGACATAGGATCAAACTTCAGAGGTTTAGGCGTTACAATTTAGGATCATCTAGCCTATCGCAGATGTGAAAACGTAATTTTTCATCGTGCACAGTTAATGTGTTCAGGTAAAGTTTAGGGAGTCTAATCAAACGTACGTGTACATGTTGTGTACATGTTGTGTACATGTTGTGCACATGAATTGCTGCAGCCGAAGTACAATCTCATTGCACATATTAATTTTGTGTTGCATTTGTGAATTTATACTGTGGACCGTTTACTTGAATCGTTTTAACAATCCCCGAAACGTTGCGGATTTTACAGCTTATGGAAATTCCGATTGCTGAATGAGCCCTAATCCAAGGCTCACTACTGACTGTGGGCTCGTTTGGGCTCGGCAACAGGCGCGTACACTGCAGTTGTTCATCCCTAGCAAGTGACTGCCTTCAACTAATGGTTTGATGCAGTTTCTTAAACTTTGTTCCATAAAAACCTCAATTTCTGAGTAACTAGTTAATAAGTTGCACGCGCATTTGTAGATGAGAATTCTCGATGCGTTTTCCGCCAGAAATGCATTTCTGGGCGCAGTGCTTGTGTCATCTTGCATCTCCCCATCTACTGAGGCTGAGGCAGAAACGGTGGAAAGATCACTTCGGTGTGTTATCTCTCACTTTGGATGCAGGCGCGCGTTTTCAGTCTCGATCTTGCACTTGCAGACTTGACGAAACAACTTATCGCAGCCTTCAGTCAACGATTCAAGGGAGAGAACTGAGGGAAAGGCTTCAAGTTGCTTCCCTTGCAAAGTAAGCCTGCCCACTGACGTGACGTCCCTCTGGACGACCACGACGCAATGCCACACAGATTGCTGCTGTCCGGGGGCGACAGTGTCTACTGAAGAGCACATTCATATGCATCTGTTGCATATGACAGCAAGTAGAACTTCATAATTGAGGCCTATGTTTATGGACGGATAGTGATAAATCCTTATCAACCTGAGACTTTTGTTAACTCCAGTCAGCGCATCCAATTTGGATCCTTGGACACTTTTCACAGGGTCTGGTCTAGTGACGTTCATAATAATACCGACAGCAAACTGCATCCCTTCAAGGGATCCTAGGCCAGACTTCCAGACTCTCAGGCATCAGATAACGAGTCCATATGTTTGATATGGATGTGATCATTCAGCTCTGTCACTGCAGTTTAACTCTTTTTTGACATCATGTTCCCGTGGTGTAGTGGTTATCGCATTCGCCTAACAAAGATTGTGTTCTTGCAAGTTTATACTGACAGGAAAAAAGTGTGAACATGCTGATGCATTTGAGTGGATGAGAGATGGACTGACTTTTTTAAAATGTGAAGCCCAACTGCTTGCCACAATCAGTTCAGTTCAGTTCAGTTCAGTCTCTTAACCCTGAGATGGGTTGTTGAGGCACCACTGATGACTTTCGGACAATCTTCCTCCATCGATCTCTATCCTCTGTGGCTCGCTGTGAGTCAGCAAAGGTCAAGCCTGTCCACTCTTTGATGTTGTCTTCCCACCTCTTTCTCTGCCTGCCTCTCCTTCTCCCACCTGGTACGGTACCTTGCAGGATGGTCTTGGCCAGCCCACTGCCTCATGACACATGACCGTACCACTTCAGCTTTCTGCTTTTCACGATTGAGAGCAGGTCTTCGTACTGTAAACCCTTAGTGCAGTAATGACTTGCAGACTAACCTGTTAGGAGACACAAGCGAGTTGTCAAACATGGCTGCTGCCCTACAGGGTAAATAGAAAGCAGCACTGTATCATCTGCACACAAAAAAAAGGTTTCAGTCTTCCCACTTAGTATCTCAGTTGGGTAAGAGTGAGAGTGAGTGAGAGAGAGAGAGAGAGAGAGAGAGAGAGAGAGAGAGAGAGAGAGAGAGTGAGAGTGAGAGAGAGAGAGATAGAGAAATTGTAAGGGACAGATACGGGGGAATTTGCACAAATAATCAGGTGTTCTAAAGGCAACGAGAAAGAAATGTATAATTGAGGCGCCGTGTGGAGAAGTGTCCCACGAGACAAAATGACAGATTTTTAGTTAAGGCTATATATAGCACTATTTTGACTGGTGAACTTTCGTTTGAGCAAGTTGGAAGGGCAGAAACCGCATTTGCAATTTAAACAAAAGTCAATCTCATGCTCACCTGTATCTGGCAAACCTGCCACCCCCTCTGTTTACCCCTCCCTTCTCCCCATTTGCCTCTGTTCTGTGTGTGCTGGTGTTCGCGTCTCGTGTGCTTTCTTCACTTTTATCGTGAATCATCAGCCATCTTCTAAGTACTACAATGTCATCCGACAGTGAGCGTTTTGATAACCATGTGGTTGGTCTATCGGGGCTGCAGAGTGGTGATGCTGTAGTTGGTGATGCTGATGTACAAGGTGATGGTGATTATGATGAGGCAGGTGTACAATGAGGCCGGCGACGTAAGCGTGCCCGTAGGCCTGCACAGTGGAAAAGAGATGGCAAAAAACAAAAAAAGAACTTAGGCCAGTACACCAGTGCATACACTGACAGAGAAGTTGCCCCATGACATCTTGGAAACTCCTGTTGAGATGGATGTTTTGACAAACTCGGTCGGGAAGCTGTAAATGACATCTTAAAAATGTTTGGAACCTTGGCAACTTTGGGGCCCAGATCAATTACCTCATTGGCCGTGTTAAGTCCAAGCCAATGAAGAGGAAGAGGACTACCAGGGAGATGAGCCAAGGCACTACAAACTATGAGTACAGTGTTCACTACCGAGGTGAGGACATCGCTGTGTAGAGAAGGTTTCCTAGTCATGCATAGTATCTCAAAACGTAAAGTTGAGTATGCTATCAAGGTAAAGAAAACAGCAATGGCTTGACTGAGACATCATAAACAGATCATGTTTTTGGGGGGTGTTTGAATTGTTTGTTTGTTGTTTTTTCTTTCTGAAACTAACATCAGTGGTTTTGTCTTGAAAAATACTTTAATACGGCATATTTACAATGCTTCTCACTTCAATGACAACAAAGTTATTTGTGTTTTAAGTTTCCAAAACTTTGGAAGCGATTTTTGGCTTTTGTTAAATCTGTCACTTGGGACATTTCTCCACGTGACGCCTCAATTAGTCAAAAGTAGCTTTCAGAAATAATGAACAAGATGCCTTAATTTAAAATTGGGAGAAAATCCCCCAGTGCTTTATTTGTTTCAGCACATTATGAGAGGGATGTAATAGTAAATATTTATCATCACAACTTGTGAATGCAATGACGAGATTTACACAAACAAGACACACAGTCCATTTGTACAGAAGCTATGTTGAAGATTCTGTTTTGCATATCTATGAGAAGAAAATGAACTAAAAACTTGTTTTCATTTTATACTAGATGGTTTACTCGTCTCCACCTGTTCCGGTCTCCACCTTTTCCCATCTCCACCTTTTCCATTTCCCTCTCCCCCTAAATAACCGTACTGTAGATACTTTCCCACCCTCAACCCCCTCACATTCACAAAACATGAACGCATGATGAGATGAGCGAGCTCGGACCCGTAAAACCTCATTCAGCACAAACCACACGTTGGAGCCGAGTTGCCTCCCTTTACCCTCTTACGAAGCACACGTTGGAGCCGAGTTGCCTCCCTTTGCCGTCAACAGTCCCATGACTTAAAAGTTCCAGAGGGAATATCTCCGGAACGGTCGGAGGTACGCCTTCCTAAACGCGACGACTACCCCCATCCAGCCACGGGGGAGCGACATGCCAAATTTCACGGAGATCCGTGCATGGGCGGCCGAACGCATAGAGCGGACGGACAGACAGAGATCCAGTTAGAAACCGTTTGGTTTTATATATATAGATTGCATAGGCCTCATGCTATCATGAAAGATCCAGTATCATTGTTATTTATCTTCAAAACCAATAGTAGCATCCAAATGATATGCTACGAATTGAAGTATACACACATGATTTTCAATCATTGTATGTTTCACATGTGCTGTGAAATATTTTGCAAGGCATAGATATCATTCAAGTTCTCTCACATGATGGATTATTGGCTTCCAGTGTAAATTGAAAGGGGAAATGCTAAGTTAGGGATGTTGATATTTTCATGAGTTCAACAGCATACTTGAAAATACTGACTACGGCAAATTAAGTGGTGATGATGATGATGATGATGATGATGTCCACTTGTATGGCGCACATATCCATGCTGGCAGCATGCTCAAGGCGCAGGAGATTGGGGGGAAGGGAGAAAAAGTTAACAAAAACAGAGACTGGTGCACAGTCTTTCAGTCAGGTATGTCCTTTCATATAGACTATTTACACAGATCCCAAGTCAGAAAAGGTGAGTCTTCAGAGTGCTCTTGAAGTTCTCTAGTGACTTCACTTCTCGCATGTTCTGGGGGAGCGCATTCCACAGGGTTGGACCACAGTAGGAGAACGAGCGGCGACCCAAGCGCTTCCCTATGTGGCCGGCCCTACTGGGTGGAGCCAGCAGTGACTGGGAAGCAGAGCGAAGACATCTGGGGGGTGTGTGGAGAGGGATGATGTCTCTGAGGTACTGGGGGAAAGTTGGATCGTGCACACGCTTATGGCACAGGGAGAGCACCTTGTGGTCCACTCTCTTCATGACTGGGAGCCAATGGAGCTTGCGGAGGACTGGAGTGATGTGGTCGGTCTTCTTGGTCCTAGACACAATCCTTGCCACCGTGTTCAGAACACGCTGGAGTCAGTCCAGCTGCTGGACAGGGAGGCCCCAAAGACAGCCGTTGGCATAGTCAATCTTGGAGATGACTAAGTGGTATGTTAAACAATTTCTGATCAATGGGCACAAGATGCTTGCACACTATGTCCCACTTTGAATGTACTTATCACCCAATGTGAACATAGTGCATCACACTAGTGAAGTCCTACATCACAAAATCCAAGTCATGTGACCACCAGTCACTTGTTTAGTGCTGAAAGCAAGCTCACAAGTCATCTTCAAACACAAAGTTTCTCATTCCTTTTTCTTTTGTAAGTAAAAAAATTTCAAACAAGACATGCAGAGTGAACCTATTTTCATTGCTACTTTGCTTCTGAAAAAACTTAGCACCTTTCCTTGAAGCATCTTCTGACATTGCACTGGTTGCACTAGAGTCACCCTCTCTGCCCAGCCCACCGAAGGCTGTTGTCAGCATCCTTTGTGTTTTCTACATTTTCAGGTGTGCCAGGCTACTGCCATGATCTAGTACTAGCAATAGGCCCCTTACCTCTGGATTCACTTGCTGGACAGTCAATTGAATGTCATGGATCATTTGTACTGCATAAACTTCTCAAGCAGCCTCACTTGATATCACGCCTTACTCTTCATGCCAACCATGGCAGCAAGCTGCTCACCACCCAGCTCACCCAGCCTCTTGATATCACGCCTTACTCTTCATGCCAACCAGGGCAGCAGGCTGCTCACCACCCATGGCAGCAAGCTGCTCACCACCCAGGGCAGCAAGCTGATCACCACCCAGCTCACCCAGCCTCTTGATATCACGCCTTACTCTTCATGCCAACCAGGGCAGCAAGCTGCTCACCACCCATGGCAGCAAGCTGCTCACCACCCAGGGCAGCAAGCTGCTCACCACCCAGCTCACCCAGCCTCTTAATATCACGCCTTACTCTTCATGCCAACCAGGGCAGCAAGCTGCTCACCACCCATGGCAGCAAGCTGCTCACCACCCAGGGCAGCAAGCTGCTCACCACCCAGGGCAGCAAGCTGCTCACCACCCATGGCAGCAAGCTGCTCACCACCCAGGGCAGCAAGCTGCTCACCACCCAGGGCAGCAAGCTGCTCACCACCCAGGGCAGCAAGCTGCTCACCACCCATGGCAGCAAGCTGCTCACCACCCAGGGCAGCAAGCTGCTCACCACCCATGGCAGCAAGCTGCTCACCACCCATGGCAGCAAGCTGCTCACCACCCATGGCAGCAAGCTGCTCACCACCCAGAGCAGCAAGCTGCTCACCACCCATGGCAGCAAGCTGCTCACCACCCATGGCAGCAAGCTGCTCACCACCCAGGGCAGCAAGCTGCTCACCACCCATGGCAGCAAGCTGCTCACCACCCAGGGCAGCAAGCTGCTCACCACCCAGGGCAGCAAGCTGCTCACCACCCATGGCAGCAAGCTGCTCACCACCCAGGGCAGCAAGCTGCTCACCACCCAGGGCAGCAAGCTGCTCACCACCCAGGGCAGCAAGCTGCTCACCACCCAGGGCAGCAAGCTGCTCACCACCCAGGGCAGCAAGCTGCTCACCACCCATGGCAGCAAGCTGCTCACCACCCAGGGCAGCAAGCTGCTCACCACCCAGCTCACCCACAGCTCTTCAGTGCTATTTATAATCTTGCCAATTTTGACTCAGCTCTGAATCCTGTGCACCGTAGGACTATGTGGCCTCAATCAAGTTTTTCAACAGATTTTCACTCTGTTGCTTGATGTCCATCTCGTCTTTTAGATGTTCTCTTTGTTTTTAACTTCATCAGTCATTCATTAGTTTTAGCATCACTGTGGAGTATGTCACCATCATCGCTGCCTGGAAGCTAGTAAGTTCCTTCTCTTTTTGGCAGGAATGCTCAGATTCTGCTGCTTTAATCAGCTCCCTTTCACAGCGAGGGATGGAAATGCACACGACTGAGCAGGCTACTTACTTCCTGATCTGAGGGACCCAAGTTGGATGTGTCATCCAACATGCATTTGACTGAGCAGGCTACTTACTTCCTGATCTGAGGGACCCAAGTTGGATGTGTCATCCAACATGCATTTGACTGAGCAGGCTACTTACTTCCTGATCTGAGGGACCCAAGTTGAATGTGTCATCCAACATGCATTTGACTGAGCAGGCCACTTACTTCCTGATCTGAGGGACCCAAGTTGGATGTGTCATCCAACATGCATTTGATTGAGTGCTCCCCATCTGCATTTTGTTTCCAACAAACAGGCAAGATGGCTAAAAGAACTTTTTGAAAGAGTACAACGCAGGAGAATATAATGTAGCTACCAAGGAACAGGCCATGATTAAAGACCACATGACCTACTGTTCACACTCATCACGGGCAAAAAACTTCCCTCCACATGACTCCCGAAGGCATGAAGAAATGGCTCTTTCAGAGCATGGGCATCTTGTATTAATTTATGAAAACAACATAACATGGATTTCTGTACACTATCTAAAACATGCTGCAAAATAGTACAACATTCTTACTGATGCCATGATTAATTTGCTATTTTCCCACATATTAAAAATAAATAAAATCCCTGTCATTAAAGCAAAGGTTTTGGCATGCAAGAATTTTAAGCTTTTTTACATTTACAGTGTTTGAATCATAAAAATATCTTGCATTATCTGACAGAAATTGGGTTGAAACTGCTCACTCAATTCCTTTTTCTCTCTCCCCAAACCTTCAGGTGCATGAGAGCTTTTTTTGCTGGTGTGGTTCTGCAGAAAAGGAGTAGCTATTATCTTTGCCATATTCAGTTGAGATCATTTGGTGCTTTCTCAGGTTTCTTTTTCAGCATGCGTTGATATGAATCTTCTTGATTTTTCCTCTTTCTTTTGTGGAACTCAGCTGGGACAGATGGTTCCCTTCCACTCTGGCAGCAGACCTGCCCTTCAGCATAGGCTC
>JAWQFJ010006121.1:20000-37500 GCA_034096865.1 Theodoxus fluviatilis | reverse complement strand
GTCTGAAATAGAATTTATAAGGCATGACAGCCGCAATAAACATAATACAGGACCATATCTGGTCTCCTTAACGAAGGCTGTTCTCAATGTGGAAAATTAGATCGCTTCTAGAGTGGAGTCAGGCATAGGCTCAGCACATGAATAGCACTATCATCATCTTCATAATCCATAGTGCATTTGCAAGAGCAGAAGCATGTTTTGTAACAGACGCTGTGAACTAAAGCACATCTGCATGAATGGATGGATGGATGGTGTTTAATGGCCTATCAGCCTTTGTAGGCTATGTAAGGCCATTAAGCACGCAAATCACTGGAACAGTTTAGAGTAAACACAAAGTCACAGTGTCCCTAGTTATTCGCCTCTTACGAATCATGTAGGAAGATGTGGTGGGTCAATTTTTACCCTGAAATACCTGCAAATATACCCCTCAAAGTTTGCTAAGGATAATGACTTTGGACAATAAATGAAATAACAACAAATTGTTTTGACACATGGTTTTCTGTCATTTTATTCAGGATTAATTTGTTTAGTACAATTCCTGATTACATGAAAATATAATGATTTAACTATCTATTAACAAATTCAGCTTTGGGTAGAGTCCTCAAATAATAATGTTTCAGTCCATGGGAGCTCTTTCCACGTTTTAGTTTCTCATGTCTGCAGCTGAATGAGATCCTTTAGTAGTGAGCCTCTGGTAGCGATGGCAGACAGCCCTCGCCCCCTCCAGCTGTGGATTTGCCTCTTGGTTTGTTCTGGTCTGGAGAGCTCCACTCTTCCACAAGGCACTGTTCAAGTTCCTGTAGATTTCTTGGCTGTTGCGGACAGCGTATTTCAGGGTTTAATAAAACTTTTTTTAAACCTGGTGTCAAAAACAGAGCAGTGTCTCTTGTCCTATTCTTGGGCAAGTGAAGGCCTGGTGGGAGGTGAGGCTGGAAAGGTGGTAGCGGGGTAGACTCTCTTGGCAAGCTGTCTTCCTCATGGCTGTTGAAAAGGAAATCATAAGATATAAATTTCTTACTACATGACTGTTACAGCCTATCAAGCTCATACAAGAGGGCAAAAATCTACCTGATACTAAATTTATAATTATGCTCATCCTACAACTAACAGCCAACATGAAAAGTACAGTGCAGAAGCTATGAGAAAACAAATTGTGATAACACAAAATATTTCTGTACATCATATAAGGAGAACTGTGATAAAATTATGCCTTTCCATGCAAGGTTTTAATGCTCACGAACTTCTTGGGTGTTCTAAAAGATATTACTCATCATCGGTGAAGAATGAAACAGAAAAGAATTTGTGCCATTTCTCAAAATTCTAATCTGCATAGGTGACTCTTCCATATCAACAGTTTCATCCCAGTCACTTTTTTCTGACAGTTATCTTTTGGATGATTCACTGTCAGTCATCCAGTGTGCATTCAGCCATTCTGGCATAAATTCTAGTAGAATCAGATCTATAGCATCTTAGGTTACAGCCCTTAATTTTTTTATTTTATTCAAGATGGCAGTGTTGAACATGGAGAAACTATTAAAAGAGTTCCTAAAAAGGTATTTCTATAAATCACACAAGAAAAACTGTGCTGATGATTTGCCTTCTAGTTCTAATCTTCGCCAATGACGTTTACACACTTTAGAATGTTTCAAGAGCCAGAAAGCTTTTACTTATCATTGGCAACGGAACCTACCTGGTAGTAAGTTCTTGAATTCACAAAGATTACTTGACTCCATTGATTTGCTGGGTGAATCATCAACAATGTAGTCATTGTTGAACTCAGCCATTGCGATGTTATAACAGTGAGAATGGAGATGATAGCAGTGGGAATGAAGATGATCAAATATTCAAGATGGTGGTGCCGTGCATGTGAAATGGGTGCATTATAATTCGAAAACAAAAATGAAATGAACCATTTGAATATCTTAGAGGAAAAAAATAGGAAAAAATCTGAAAAAAAAAGGCCAGGGTCTAGAGGCCCGGTAGGGTGCAGGGGCAACACCCCGCTGGGGGTCCAGGAAGGCAACGCTCCCCGGGCAAAAAAACTATTTTCAGCAATTTTGCCAAATCCAGGTAAGACGTTCATATCAAATAAAGTTCATTCTACTTAGTCTTGGGGGGGAGGGGGGGGGGAGGGGGGGGGGAGGGGGGGGGGGGGGGCGGTGATGGCTAAATTAGCATGACTGCTGAGCTGAGAATCATGAAGTGCATCATGGCAAATGCCATAGGCCTATGAAAACAATGCCTCTCTATAGACACTCATCCAATAGAGAGAGAGGAGTGTCATTGTTCTCTCAGAGTGTCAGATCCACGTCATTGAATGCTACCACAGTGTCCCTTGCCACCGCTGACTTGCTAGAAGGCACTTCCCCGATGTTTCAAATCTAATTTCAATCCTTGGTGAACCTGACGAAGACTCACACATATTAAAATCCCCCTCCAATTTTCTCAATGGATTTACACGAATCACGTGGGTGACCAAATCGGCAGAAAAATCGGTGGAAATCTGCCGATCGGCAGAAGACTTTCATTCATGTAATATGCCTACAAAACAACATATATATATATGTTTTTTTAAACTAGATATTCATTCTTATTAAGTCACAAGATGTGAAGTAAACAGCACTTCCAAATACCTTGTACTCCATTGACCAATCTCTGTCAAAATCCCATTCACTAAACTTGAGAGCGTTAAGAGTATAAGACCCTTTGTTGCATTGGAACTTTCTTTTTCTTCCATCTCTCCCCCTTCCCTTTCATCCCCCTTCACCACCCATCTCCATCCCTCCATAACTTATGCTCTCTCTGCTAACCTACATATTTAAGTAATTGAATACATCTCCATCCCTCCATAACTTATGCTCTCTCTGCTAACCTACATGTTTAAGTAATTGAATACATCTCCATCCCTCCATAACTTATGCTCTCTCTGCTAACCTACATGTTTAAGTAATTGAATACATCTCCATCCCTCCATAACTTATGCTCTCTCTGCTAACCTACATGTTTAAGTAATTGAATACATCTCCATCCCTCCATAACTTATGCTCTCTCTGCTAACCTACATGTTTAAGTAATTGAATACATCTCCATCCCTCCATAACTTATGCTCTCTCTGCTAACCTACATGTTTAAGTAATTGAATACATCTCCATCCCTCCATAACTTATGCTCTCTCTGCTAACCTACATGTTTAAGTAATTGAATACATCTCCAGCCCCCATAACTTATGCTCTCTCTGCTAACCTACATGTTTAAGTAATTGAATACATCTCCATCCCTCCATAACTTATGCTCTCTCTGCTAACCTACATGTTTAAGTAATTGAATACATCTCCATCCCTCCATAACTTATGCTCTCTCTGCTAACCTACATGTTTAAGTAATTGAATACATCTCCATCCCTCCATAACTTATGCTCTCTCTGCTAACCTACATGTTTAAGTAATTGAATACATCTCCATCCCTCCATAACTTATGCTCTCTCTGCTAACCTACATGTTTAAGTAATTGAATACATCTCCATCCCTCCATAACATGCTCTCTCTGCTAACCTACATATTTAAGTAATTGAATACATCTCCATCCCTCCATAACTTATGCTCTCTCTGCTAACCTACATATTTAAGTAATTGAATACATCTCCATCCCTCCATAACTTATGCTCTCTCTGCTAACCTACATGTTTAAGTAATTGAATACATCTCCATCCCTCCATAACTTATGCTCTCTCTGCTAACCTACATGTTTAAGTAATTGAATACATCTCCATCCCTCCATAACTTATGCTCTCTCTGCTAACCTACATGTTTAAGTAATTGAATACATCTGTGCAAAACTAGTACACACTTGCTGTGCTTGCTGAGAGGTCTTTTCACTGTTAAGGTCACCAAGGCAGGGCAACTGGTGTTCTTGCTGCCTTTACGCAGGTCCGCTGTTGCTGATCTTCGCAGTGTGTTGTGCTGGCAACGGTAGTATGCCTTATAGGCATTCTGTCCCTGTCCTGACTTGCTCACTTGACTTGTGGCCCTAAGCCTGAGGGTCACCTGGCTTGCTTCTTGGAATCTCCCCAGCCATTCCTTTGCAGCACCTGCATCTCTGATGGCCAGCCTTAACTCCCCAATGAAATGCTGCTCACGTGGGCTGACTGATGAATCCAGCAGCTTGCACTCTGTTACCTTGTATGGTGTGTCATCAGGGAGGAGGTTCTGCAATATTAGGGAGGATAAAGTAACTGGATTTGTTTCGTGTACCATAGGACCATCCCCTTCACACACACCCCCAAAATTAAAAGTACTCAAATGACTTGCATAACTAGAAAGTCATTCAAACATTTAATCCTTAGAGAACAACGCGACCAATCTATTGGCTTGCATAAACTTCCCAAAAAGACAATGTGGTCGATTTATCAGCCTCGCCTGCAAGATGCAAACCTATTCATTGGTCTTGTAAAGATCTTCGACCAATCAATTGCTGGTTGTCAGTTGCACAATATTCCAGGCTTACAAACATGAGCATGCTTTCTGAATTTGAACCCTTGTTGATTTTTCATATTTTCTCATAAGTTCGGCATTGATCATGTCTGACATTGAGTCAGGTAGCAATTTTGACTTTTCTTCATCAGAAATGAATGAAGTTTGTGACTTAAATACTTCTGAATCTGATCAAAGTAGTCAGGTAAGCAATGATGATGTTGATTGTCAACTGCGTTTTCCAAGGTTCAGAGTGCACAGAGAGGACTTAGATCATGAGGATCCTTATCCGTTTTATAAAACTCCCGGACACAAGCTTTTGTCTCAGGTAGACAGTCATCCATTAGTATATGTGACCCATTTCTGGAAATCAGTCTTAACTCGCAATCATCGAAACAGCGCTACACAGCTCTGAAGGTGGTGGGGGTCTGCCTGTGCGAAATTGAGGTTTTCGGTTCATTGCATTCTCTAAAAATTAATCTATAAAATGGTATAAGTTTTATGTCTTAAAAATGTATTTAAGTGCATTAAAAAATTAATTAAAGTTATAAATTGTGATAATTTAGAGCATTTTTATTTGCCAAAATCAACCAATTTTGACCCTGCAAAACAACACGTAACCCTTGCAGAACCTCAACACATGGTCTTTCGCACGCTTTCTTTCGTTTCTTTTGCTGTGCAAAAAATCAAGATGATTGGATAATTCTAAGACCCTGTTGCTAAGGAGAATGTGTGAGGATTGCATGCAAAACTTTGAGGTCCGTTTTCTCAAAACAAGTCGCGACTGAGTTTTCAACTTCAACTCGTTATAACTTCCACAATTTTTGAGCTACCAGGTTCGTTTTGGTGTCAAATTAATCAGGAAAGTCTGTAGAATTAAAAAATATAAACATCTCAAAAATGATAAAATCCACCTTAAGACTGGTTTGGTGGTGCGGGGTCACATATTTCTCCCTGTTTTTTGCCCATAACCTAATTTATTCTTAATTTTGCGGTTACAGAAATCATTGTTAAACTCAAGGATAAAACTGCATGATACATATTTACAGGCTCAATTTTTTCCTTCTGTAATAGCCAAATGAGGAATTTATTTATTATTTTATCTAAAATTTAGGGATTCCTTTCACTAATAGGCCACAGTAGTGGACTTTTCCAAGAAAAGGGGTGCGAACTCCGCTTCACTAGCGGGTCATCGCATCTGATTGGCTGTGTTTTTACAGAGGCGTTTGAGCTTGAAACAGAGCTGAAAGACCATTGTGTAAATCAGTTTGTCACTTTTTCACACTTTATTGTCATTCTGGCAACGGAATAACTGTCCAAGATTGTGCATGTAAACTAGCAAATAAATAATAATTTGGTTGTCATTCTGTGAGTGTCACTGCAAATTAAATGACCCCCAACGCACCCCTTTCCTCAGAAGAATCCACTAGTGTGGCCCATTAGTGGAAGAAATTTAAAAAATTTATATATGCAAATTAGTAGACAGTGAAAGAAAATACAAATATCTAACTTTATCATTTCAGATGTTGCTCCTCCAGGCTTCAGCACTGACACAACATTAGTTTTAAATGTTTATGAATAGTTCCAGTACATGTATTTATTTTTTTTTTAAACGACTATGCCTGCTATTCAAGTGAAATGCAAGTAGTGGCTCGTCTTTTCGGCTGGTACACCATTAAAAGGCAACGTCTTCGAAGGGTTAAAATGACACCGAGACAACATTATACTTATAGTTATACTACTTTACTAGCATCATCACTTACCGTTAAGGCACTTGCATGGACTTCTGCTAAATCGGCCATCTCGCTCCGTTGGATCCTGCACATTCGTGCATGCTAGCGCTGGGGGTGGTGACGGTGGTGGAATTGTGTTCCGAAGGGAAAACAGAAACAAGGAAGACGGAGTTGACCAAAAGAGAGAGGACGGCTCTGAATTTACATTTGTTGAAGGAGGTGACTTATGGTGGGGTAGGGGAATCAATGCCAAGAGAACACTAAACATGCCAATGCCACGGCAACAGCGTGCAGAGGGTTGTCTCTGTTGCCACACACCCTGATAGCGGTGCGGAAGTATCTACCTGGTCAAATGGAATGAATAACTTATGCGCCTTCAGATGTTACGTTCCTTACGTTCAGGAGAACGCCATTTTGAATAGTCTCTATGCAGATATTGCAGACGTGTGATCGATCACTTGGCAGACTGCCATAGGAGGGAAGTGTGTTGTTGATTTCGGAGCATTTATTAGGATACCATGATGACCTGAGAGGCAGGTTTCCAAGGGATAACATACGCTAGGAAAGCGATCTATGACCTGCTCCGGGTCTTATTTTAACAGATCACTGTAATTATAGTATACACAACGCCCAGTCAATCATTTCTTATAATAAATGTTTCAAAATGAGACACGGCCTTTCCACGTCCAGTTTTTAAAACCGACTCCTGTATGATTACAACAATTACAAACAAGTTTGAAAAGTGACTCGAAACGTATTTTGGATTACTTTCCTAGCATATATAAAACCCGCTTCTGTAAGGTTCTCTTTTAAAGAAGCTGTGTGAAGGAGTACATTTCCGGCATCACACAGTTCTGTCTAGCGGTTGTGGAGATAAAAGACCGAAGCTGTGTTGTGAGTATCGCTCCTTCATAGTCTTGTAACGTTGCTCCTATCAAGGAACTTGTTCACCATAGCAATGTTTTATTTCAGGATTTTATCTTTTATTCGGCTTATGTTGTTAAGAAAGGAGCTTACTTGAAATGGCTTGCACGAGTTGCAGCAAGTCAAACTGTCTCGTCAAACCCTTCTCACTTCATGGTGCATACAGCTTCCGGCCGTCTTATTTAACTCAGAGTAGTTGAAGGCAATGTTCTTTGTGAATCTTGAATTTGTCGTCAGTCAGTTTGCTCCTTCAACAACATGACTGTAAGTTTGTTCGAGAAGGTGGTACGCTCTCGAGAGCAAAGAGCAAAATGATAATAATATGGGATTATGGCGTATGAACTAGTTACATTTGTCGGTAGCTCAGTCTGACACCAAGAGTAAGTAAACGCGTACTTTCTGTTGTGTCTCATAATAGAAGGCTACATCATTTTGCTGGCTTTTTAATTTTGCATTGAAGTGCAGTTGGTATTTGAACTTTGTACTGGAGAACTGAAGCCAGACCACCGTATTTGCCCATTTACATCTTTCGGTACACCCCCCGAGTGTAAGCATCGGTGGTCTAGTGGTAGAATACTCGCCTGCCACGCGGGTGACCCGGGTTCGATTCCCGGCCGATGCACGCGCCGGATCTTTTCACCCTTTTGGTAATAAGCATATTACTCTCGCATCGAAGATCAGGCTCATGCACACGCTGGCCATCTCCATATTCTTGTATGCATGCGAGTCCTGAGCCTTATTCAGGAGGCGCACAGCATTGCACCTGTTTCACTCCTGAACAGCAATTTTGGGGCCTGATTAACAGATCCGAGGTGATTCACATCATAAAATAACCCTCAGAAACATGCTTTTGGGACTGGAACAGGCTTTAATAAATTATTTGCCCCAAACGCTCTATGCGCGAGTAATGGCAAGTAAGGATGACACAGTATTGGACTTTATTCATTCAGAATACATTTAAACATGCATAAAGGATGTCTGTGGCAAAGAAAACACTTTCTTAGTGTCTAGCAACACAACATGGAGTGCAGAAGATTTACCTCCCCTTTAACAAGTGAAGCGCTGCACTAAATCTGTAGGTGTTCAGGAGAGGCAAAGAGCGCTCAGTTGCCAACATGAAGCGCTCATGCAGCGCTTTGTACTCCTGAAGAAGCCTCTAGACATTCACATCTGAACTACAGAGACGGATGCAAGCCCTGGAAATAAGATGCTACCGCAAGATTATGAACATCTCATATAAAGACCATGTCACGAATGAGGAAGTCGGCAACAGGATCAGGAAAGCATTTGGACAGTACGAAGACCTGCTCTCAATCGTGAAAAGCAGAAAGCTGAAGTGGTACGGTCAAGTGTCAAGAGGCAGTGGGCTGGCCAAGATTATCCTGCAAGGTACCGCACCAGGTGAGAGAAGGAGAGGCAGAGAAAGAGGTGGGAAGACAACATCAAAGAGTGGGCAGGCTTGACCTTTGCTGACTCACAGCGAGCCACAGAGGATAGAGATCAATGGAGGAAGATTGTCCGATAAGTCATCAGTGGTGCAACAACCCATTTCAGGGTTAAGAGACTGAACTGAACTGAACTGATACTTCAAGATCAGGACTTTTTTGTACCTACCACTTTCTTTGATGCAAGAAAAAATTCCACTTTCATTAAAATCTGTTAAAAGAGGGGCAGTCTTTGAATGGCATTGATAAATATAATCTTGGTTATTGCAATGTCATCTGGGTTAGTATACATGCTGCTAAAGTTCATGGATATTTGCATTCCTCATCATTTTAGTTATTTGGAAAGTTATAACTCAAGCCCACTAGGAGTATAAATCACTTGAGACCAGATATGAAAAGTAACCTCAGGGCAGGTTCCTTTGTATAACATATAGCCAGAGCTACATGATTTCTCGTCAGCTGGAACACCGGGCTGTTGAGGCCTACCAACACTTTTTTGTTCTGCTTTATCTAAACTTTTTGTATCTAGTCATGCACACGCACAAAAAAGAGTAAGAAATTGATGGTAAAATGAAATGTGTGCTGTCCCATCTTCTCTGCCCTTTGGGCACTCAGGGAATCCACTATTCAAGTTTTTATAAGCATTTTCAGTGAAATAAAGTTTGGTTGATGCTCAATCTTGCCTCTTCTAAACAAGGGAAAAATGTTTCAGGCCAACCTACTGACCCTAATTTATTTTGCCATGTAACTTTTTTGGGGGTGGGTGGGTGGGTAAATGTTAGGCCTTAGTGAACATTGTACATCCATGATTTTCCAAATCATATAAGTGCATATTTCTGAGTAAGCAATGATAATAACAAGTACAAACTCAGCAATGAAACCATCAGAAGGACAGTCATATCTGCAGAGAGTAGCCTCCAAGTCCACCTCACAGGAGCACAGGGAGAGAGGAGCTGTTGCCAAGAGCAGCCGTGGCCACACTCCGGTGCCCCCACTTTTCCGCCAGTGGCCATCGTGCATCAGGCTGCGGAGCCTCACTGGAACACAGCACAGGAGAGAGAGGCCATGCATGCCTGTCCTTGTCAAGTCCTATGGGCCACCACCAGTAGGCTGTCACATTTCAAGATGGCTGTCCAAAAAGGCTTTCTAAGTTTCTCTTCCTCCAAGCTTCCCTCGAGATGGCATGGTCCATCAGTTTGCATTTCCACCTGATGTGTGGCCATCCAGCCATGTAGATCACAGATCTATAGCATCACAGTCAAAATTGCTTTGTATTTTGGCTTTCTGGTGGCTGTAGTTGCTAAGTTTTATTCATATTCCTTGTAGTTATTTTATAACTGATCCTCAAGTAAGAAAAACATACCATATTCTCTAAATGAGATTCTGACAAAGATGGGGCTGAATAGATATATAGTAACACCCATTCTGTCACTTGGTGTTCCTCCTCAGTTCATAGTTGGGTCTTGTGTTCTCCAGTGTTTGTCTTGTCTGCTCCTCAGTATTCTATAGTCTCTGGTATTATCTGGAATTTAATATTTTGTTATATCTATTTTGATTCTACAGTGTTTATGCTAATATCATATTAATCATTGAAAAACTAAATGCAAATTAAGAAAATACTTACATCTCCGACTGCAGACAAATAGAGTTAGGATATAGATCTGTGTGTGGCTGGTCACTTTTGAGTGTTCTGCTGCTCCTGTAAAATTTGTTGCAGTTGTATGTATGTATGTATGTATGTATGTATGTATGTATGTATGTATGTATGTATGTATGTATGTATGTATTTTCATTTTTACTGCGCCATTATCATGATAAACATGCTCATGGCACGACAAGACGAAATAAAAAAGTTGTGTGTACTGCCATCTCTGACTCCTCAGCCTGGTACACTATACCTTGCTTTCATTAAGTGGTCTTTTCTGGTCCCTACATGGATAATAGTTACAAACCAATAGCATGATGTATATGGAATTTTTTTCTTCATGTGTTTGCAGTTTTTATGTGCAAAAACTGCCATATGATAACCCTAAAAGAGTTACACAGCTGGAAATTTGGCATAATTTTTTGTTCTGCAGTTTGCTGGTCTTCTAAGTATATCTCCATTCCATTAGCCCTGCTTCAGCTGTGAAAGTCAATAGTCAACAAGAGGAACAGATAATGACTGCCGAAAAGGTAATGTGACTGGAGTTTCAGCCCTGTAACACTTTAACGGTAAAGTTGTGGTGGCTGTTGTTGAAAAGTGCAACCTGGGACTACCAAATATGATTTTTTTTTTACAGAGGATACTTGTGCTGAGCTAAAGAAGAGAAATGATGAATCCAATGGGAAAACCCCCTCAGTTCATGGGACCTCAAGGAGGACCTATGCCACCTTCCATGCCCACCAACCAGACGTCTGCAGAGCGAGAGCGCATCTACCAGTGGATCAATGAGCTGACCAGCCCTGACACAAGGGAGAATGCTCTGCTGGAGCTGAGCAAGAAGCGGGAGGTGGTGCCAGACCTGGCGCCCATGATCTGGCACTCCTTTGGAAATGTAGCAGCTCTCCTCCAGGAGATAGTGCAGATCTACCCTTCCATCAACCCTCCCAACCTCTCGGCTTCCCAGTCCAACCGTGTGTGCAATGCCCTGGCTCTTCTGCAGTGCATCGCATCCCACCCCGACACACGCTCAGCTTTCCTGCTGGCCCAGATGCCCCTGTTCCTGTATCCATTTCTGCACACTGTGAGCAAGACCAGGCCCTTTGAATACTTGCGGCTGACCAGCCTGGGTGTCATTGGAGCCCTTGTTAAGACAGATGAGCAGGAGGTCATCAACTTTTTGCTGAACACAGAAATCATTCCCCTTTGCCTCCGCATCATGGAGTCTGGGTCGGAGCTGTCCAAGACTGTGGCCACCTTCATCCTGCAGAAGATCCTCCTCAATGAGATGGGCCTGGCCTACATCTGCCAGACCTACGAACGCTTCTCTCATGTGGCCATGATTCTGGGCAAGATGGTGCTGCAACTTTCCAAAGAACCTTCTGCCAGGTTGCTAAAGCATGTAGTCCGCTGCTACCTCCGTCTTTCAGATAACCCAAGAGCTCGTGAAGCACTGCGCCAGTGCCTGCCAGACCAGTTGAAAGATGGCACCTTTGGCAATTGTCTGAAAGATGATTCAGCTGTGAAGCAATGGATGAGTCAGCTCCTTCAGAACCTGGCAGCCCCCGTCATGCCCGAAAGCAATGGCATGCCTGCCCTCCACCAGCAGTGATATTTGCATGGGGCTCTTGCCCATGATTTGGAACAGGCATCAGTTGGATGATCTGGTGCTCAGTACTTACTGGTCTAAGATGAAATCACACTTTTGACCTGCTCTTGAAAAAGTGTTTTTTTTAATTTACTGTGAACATTTTTGTTTTTAATTTTATGCTAGTTTTTTAAGTGCCTTAGTATCTCAGTGCTGTGCTCACTGATGAAATGTAGGGATCATTCCATTTGAAACAAGTTCCACTCTAGCAGTTGCACTTACAGTGTTGCTTTAGTTGCTGGGACATGTTCATCAAAGGTGACCTTCTTCTTCTTCTTCTTCTTCTTCTTCTTCTTCTTCTTCTTCTTCTTCTTCTTCTTCTTCTTCTTTGTCTCCTCCTCCTCCTCCTCCTCCTCCTCCTCCTCCTACTCCTCCTCCTCCTCCTCCTCCTCCTCCTCCTCCTCCTCCTCCTCCTCCTCCTCCTCCTCCTCCTCCTCCTCCCCCTTGGTCTTCTTCTTCGTCTATTCCTCCTTCTTCGTCTTTGTCTATTCCTCCTTCTTCGTCTTCTTCGTCTCGTTGTTCTTCTTCTCATTCTTCTTCTTCTTCTTCTTCTTCTTCTTCTTCTTCTTCTTCTTCTTCTTCTTCTTCTTCTTCTTTGTCTTCTTCTTCGTCTTCTTCTTTTTCTTTTTCTTCTTTGTCGTCTTCTTCTTTGTCATCTTCTTCTTTGTCATTGTCTTCTTCTTCTTCTTCTTCTTCTTCTTCTTCTTCTTCTTCTTCTTCTTCTTCTTCTTCTTCTACTACTACTACTACTACTACTACTACTACTACTACTCCTTCTACTACTCCTTCTTCTTCTTCCTCTACTCCTTCTTCTTCTTCTCCTCCTTCTCCTTCTTCTTCTCCTTCTCCTTCTCCTTCTCCTTCTTCTTCTCCTTCTTCTTCTACTTCTTCTTCTTCTACTCCTCCTTCTTCTTTTTCTTCCTCTTCTCCACTTGTTTGGGGAGTCTCTTTCTGCTCTCCTACTTCTAATGCTACTACTACTACTACTACTACTTCTACTACTGATGCTACAACTACTATTACTTCTACAAACACTGTTACTGCTACTACTACTACTCCTTCCATAACTTCATCTCAGAATGTAGTGTATCTCCGAGCAGTCAGGGGAAATGTTTTTGTGCTTGTCCATCTTTCTTGCAGTCTTGCACAGGATTCTGCAGACAGCAGAATTGCTGTGGAAGGTTCAAAAGAATCGGTGCCATTGCCCTAAACCACTCCTATGGCAAAGACTCATGGCCTGCCATTCAGTCTCATTGTTGACATGTTTATGTGCATGTTGTGTGAAACCTGCCTGAGCTTTAGTTAAATGCAAATAAGCTCTATGCGTTGTTCTGTGGACTGTTACAGCCACTAGGCCCAAACAGTCATGGTCACGCGGGACCCTTGCCAGCACTAGAGAAGGGGGAAGACATGCAGTAATGAAAAAGGGATGGATGTGATATTCTCCCATTCAGTTCATGTGAATGGCACTGCCTGTGTTGGTAATACAGGACCAATACAGTGAGGGCTTGGGCTTTGAAGCCATGTATACTGCCCTAACGTTTCTTGATAGGGATTTCCCTTTGATGTGTTTAGAAGTCACAACCATATTGCTGCATGATGATATCTAAACAAATCGTGTGACATTTTGTCCTTGAACACTATAGTGATTAGATGGCATGTCTTGTGGTGAAGATATGGATATTATTTTGTAGAATGTATTAACATGTGTGCATTTCTGTTATAATGTACCATTCTTTATGCATTTCTGTATTAATCCACACGTTTATTTAGGGGCCCATGATGGAAATTCTATGCACACTTTTTGATTTCTCATAAAAAGTACAATACACCCAGTTTAATGCCCCCATCCCCAACCCTACTCACCCTCCACCCCACCCCTCCCACCCACCCCACCCCTCCCACCCCTCCCACCCACCCCTCCCACCCACCCCAACCCCCAATCAGCAGGAACCTCTGGTGCATCCGTTTTGTACATAAAGATGTCCTCAGAATTTGCTTACCTCTATTCCTGCATTGAGCAATTTGAGGCCAATTATTGGTATGCATTCATGCCTTGTCCTGATTGAGAACCTACATGTATGTCACTACATTTCTGTGACAATGTGTGCCTATGCAGAAAATGTTCACATGTATGAGTGACTGTGATGTGTTTTATTTGAAGCTCTGCCAAGTTGGTAGTTTTGATAGCACGGCTTGCCATTGCAGTACACTGTACAGTTCCAAGTGAGAAAGGGTTGAAGTCAGAGCTTGGGAGAGAAGTGACTGACAAGTTGGTAGTTTTGATAGCACGGCTTGCCATTGCAGTACACTGTACAGTTCCAAGTGAGAAAGGGTTGAAGTCAGAGCTTGGGAGAGAAGTGACTGACAAGTTGGTAGTTTTGATAGCACGGCTTGCCATTGCAGTACACTGTACAGTTCCAAGTGAGAAAGGGCTGAAGTCAGAGCTTGGGAGAGAAGTGACTGACAAGTTGGTAGTTTTGATAGCACGGCTTGCCATTGCAGTACACTGTACAGTTCCAAGTGAGAAAGGGTTGAAGTCAGAGCTTGGGAGAGAAGTGACTGACAAGTTGGTAGTTTTGATAGCACGGCTTGCCATTGCAGTACACTGTACAGTTCCAAGTGAGAAAGGGTTGAAGTCAGAGCTTGGGAGAGAAGTGACTGACAAGTTGGTAGTTTTGATAGCACGGCTTGCCATTGCAGTACACTGTACAGTTCCAAGTGAGAAAGGGTTGAAGTCAGAGCTTGGGAGAGAAGTGACTGACAAGTTGGTAGTTTTGATAGCACGGCTTGCCATTGCAGTACACTGTACAGTTCCAAGTGAGAAAGGGTTGAAGTCAGAGCTTGGGAGAGAAGTGACTGACAAGTTGGTAGTTTTGATAGCACGGCTTGCCATTGCAGTACACTGTACAGTTCCAAGTGAGAAAGGGTTGAAGTCAGAGCTTGGGAGAGAAGTGACTGACAAGTTGGTAGTTTTGATAGCACGGCTTGCCATTGCAGTACACTGTACAGTTCCAAGTGAGAAAGGGTTGAAGTCAGAGCTTGGGAGAGAAGTGACTGACAAGTTGGTAGTTTTGATAGCACGGCTTGCCATTGCAGTACACTGTACAGTTCCAAGTGAGAAAGGGTTGAAGTCAGAGCTTGGGAGAGAAGTGACTGACAAGTTGGTAGTTTTGATAGCACGGCTTGCCATTGCAGTACACTGTACAGTTCCAAGTGAGAAAGGGTTGAAGTCAGAGCTTGGGAGAGAAATGACTGACAAGAGCAGATGGTGTGCTGCTTTCATCTCCGCTTGATGGAATTTGCATTCTGTTGTGGAGGAAGATAATGAGTAACTTGACCAGTCGGTATTGAGTAAATAAGTTAATATAACATTATGTGTAAAATCTATGTTACAAAGTACTATATCATTATGTGATACAAAAGTTGTCTCAATAGCATAGGAAGGTTATTGTTTTGATTTGGTTCATTTTGTTTTGTTGTTTGGCAATTTATAGCTTGCATTCTCTCCTTCTTTGACCCCACCTCACCCATCCCCACCCCACCCGACCTCACCTCACCCCACCCGACCCCACCCCACCTCACCCCACCTCACCCCACCCCACCCCACCCCACCCCACCTCACTCCACCCGACCTCACCCCACCTCAGCCAAACCGACCTCACCCCACACCACCCCACCCCACCTCACCCCACTCCACCCAACCCCACCTCACCCCAATCCACCCTACCCCACCCCACCCAACCCCACCCGACCCCACCTCACCCCACCCCACCCCACCCCACCTCACCCCACCCCACGTCACCCCACCTCAGTCAAACCGACCTCACCCCACCCCATCCCACCCCACCCCACCTCACCCTGGCACCCTTTTATAATTCAATTAATCATGTGACTGTATTATAGTGTATAAGATGAATATGGCATTGCTGTGTTGGAAGACATCTTTGCAACTGCTGTACATGGGTGGAGATGAGTAAAAGGATTGTTGGATCCCAAGGAGGAGACTGACCATGTGTGGGTAGAATGGTGTTTTGGAAACTGTGTTGCAGTGGAATGGGTTCATATGACTAATGTTCTCTGTGAGAAATGTAGCACCAAAGTGGTTTGCTGTGTATCTTACGTTCACATGACTCAAGTTTTATATAACCATCATTCAAAACAAGTTTTTTCATGACTGTGTATGAATGGAACATTACTTCCTGTATGGTGGCTTTAATGGAATGTATTTGAGTCTTACTGTTTGTTTTCAATCAAATGCTGTACACGTTGCATTCATGAAAGGAAAAAAGAACTCACATTTTTTGGATGGATGAAACTTGGCCTATATGATCAAGCAGAAATAGTTCACTCATGATAAATAATTCTAGTCTGTGTAAGAAGCCACTGACTTGAAATAAAAAGTTCTTTTCAGTCCAGTCTTTGATTTGCTGTGCGAAATGTGATGTCTGAGACAGATGGTGAGTCTGCTGGTTTTCCATATGGAATGAGCTGAGCATGTGGACTGAGTAGATAGACAAGAGGTTGCTACACAGACATGACCTGGTGTCTGGTTAACCATGGTGACTCCTCCTCCTCCTCCTCCTCCTCCTCCTCTGCCTCCGCCTCCTCCTCCTCCTCCTCCTCCTCCTCCTCTCTGCCTCCGCCTCCTCCTCCTCCTCCTCCTCCTCTGCCTCCGCCTCCTCCGCCTCTTCCTCCTCCTAATTGTAATTCTTCTCAGTCTAATTCCAATTCTTCTTATAATTTTATTTCTATATCTTTTCATTCAATTTCTTCTAACTCTTCATCAAATTATTCTTCTTTTTCGAATTCTTCTCCTTCTTTCTTCTTCATACTTGTTTTGTCTTACTTCTTACTTCTTTCTTCTTTTAAATTTTTCTTTCTTCTTCTTTCTTCTTCATACTTGTTCTTTCTTCTTCTTACTTCTCTCTTCATCTTATTTCTTCTTTCTTCTTCCTTCTTCTTCTTACTTTTTCTTTCTTATTTTTTCTTCCTTCTTCTTACTTCTTTTTTCATCTTCTTACTTCTTTCTTTCTTCTTCTTACTTTTTCTTTCTTCTTACTTTTTCTTTCATCTTCTTACTTTTTCTTTCTTCTTACTTCTTCCTTCTTTTTCTTTCTTCTTGCGTCTTCTTACTTCTCACTTCTTATTTCTCCTTGTCTTCATCGTTTTTCTCCTCCTCCTCTTCTTCCATCTCCTCCTCTTCCTCTTCTTCCTCCACCTCTCCTCCTCCACCTCTCCTCCGCCCCCCCCCCCCCCCCCCCCCCTCCCTTTCTCCTCACCCCGCCCTTTCCTCTTCCTCCCCCTCTCCTCCTCCTCCTCCTCCTCCTCCTCCTTGCTCTATTTATACAGAAGTATATGGTGTGAGCTAACCATGTAGGGATACACTGTAAAGTATATGTACAGAACAAATCGAAATGAGACCACTTTATAAATTACTGAAAGCAACTGGAAAATGCATGCTGTTAAGCCTGCATTACTTTGATGCTGCTGCAAGGTTGCATACATGTGTAGATCATTACTTGTAAAGAGCAAAGCTAAATCCGAGGACAAGAGATCTGGGAAATAAGTTCCTTTACTACCTCTTTCTCTTGTCATCTTGGTCACATCAACAGGCGGAGGGTCGTGGTAGTCGCAAG
>JAWQFJ010006121.1:5000-15000 GCA_034096865.1 Theodoxus fluviatilis | reverse complement strand
TTGGCTGCCAGTAGATTGCAAAACAGTTGTCTCTGTTCGCTCCACAACACGTCTGGTCGTGACGGTGAAGTGTGGGTGGCATAAGGAAAGGAAAAGTATGGCAGGAGAGGGGGAGGGGAGGGGGACGCAGTGGAAGGACAGAGGGAGAAGACCCAGGAGGGAGAAGCGAAGGTGTTTAGGTTCTATCAAGGGAGTTTGGGGGTTGAGGGAGTGGGAAAGAATATGACAGCCAGGGTGCAGTGTCCAATTCAATGTCTGAAAATTGAAATCCATCTCGTCGTCCCGGAGCCTATCCCAACACGTCAGTTGTGGAGGCTGCCGTCATTAAAAAACAGCCGTATTGGAGCAGTGCCGTAGTCGATTTCCTCCAGACACTACTTGAAGGGATTTCAAAGTGCCGTAGTCGATTTCCTCCAGACACTACTGGAAGGGATTTCAAAGTGCCGTAGTCCATTTCCTCCAGACACTACTGGAAGGAATTTCAAAGTGCCGTAGTCGATTTCCTCCAGACACTACTGGAAGGAATTTCAAAGTGCCGTAGTCCATTTCCTCCAGACACTACTTGAAGGGATTTCAAAGTGCCGTAGTCGATTTCCTCCAGACACTACTGGAAGGAATTTCAAAGTGCCGTAGTCGATTTCCTCCAGACACTACTGGAAGGAATTTCAAAGTGCCGTAGTCCATTTCCTCCAGACACTACTGGAAGGGATTTCAAAGTGCCGTAGTCCATTTCCTCCAGACACTACTTGAAGGGACTTCAAAGTGCCGTAGTCCATTTCCTACAGACACTACTGGAAGGGACTTCAAAGTGCCGTAGTCCATTTCCTCCAGACACTACTTGAAGGGATTTCAAAGTGCCGTAGTCCATTTCCTCCAGACACTACTGGAAGGGATTTCAAAGTGCCGTAGTCCATTTCCTCCAGACACTACTTGAAGGAATTTCAAAGTGCCGTAGTCGATTTCCTCCAGACACTACTTGAAGGGATTTCAAAGTGCCGTAGTCCATTTCCTACAGACACTACTGGAAGGGACTTCAAAGTGCCGTAGTCCATTTCCTCCAGACACTACTTGAAGGGATTTCAAAGTGCCGTAGTCCATTTCCTCCAGACACTACTGGAAGGGATTTCAAAGTGCCGTAGTCCATTTCCTCCAGACACTACTGAAAGGAATTTCAAAGTGCCGTAGTCGATTTCCTCCAGACACTACTGGAAGGAATTTCAAAGTGCCGTAGTCCATTTCCTCCAGACACTACTGGAAGGAATTTCAAAGTGCCGTAGTCCATTTCCTCCAGACACTACTGGAAGGGATTTCAAAGTGCCGTAGTCCATTTCCTCCAGACACTACTTGAAGGGATTTCAAAGTGCCGTAGTCCATTTCCTCCAGACACTACTTGAAGGGATTTCAAAGTGCCGTAGTCCATTTCCTCCAGACACTACTGGAAGGGATTTCAAAGTGCCGTAGTCCATTTCCTCCAGACACTACTTGAAGGGATTTCAAAGCTTTTGCTGAACTCTCGCCTTGAAAGCGACAGCGAAGCGAGCGTGAAATCGAAACCTCGCGGCACTCGACGTGCCTTTTCAATCCAGCAAGTCGGGCGCGAGTTTGAAGAGGTCGCGGAGTAGCAGCGTTAATAGCCAGATGAAAACGCTCTGCGCTCTCTACGTACTTTCTCACGGTGCCGAGAGGAAACACGACTGGATCTCAGTTTTATCGCCTCTCCAGGCTCGACCCTCACTGAAGCAATGCGAAAGGTGCGGTCGCTTTTTGCCATCGCACACCGCTCCGTGTGCTCCTCACCTGGCCCCGCATGACCGTACGCTACGTCACGGATTGGCCGGTGCCTGCTCATGACGTCACAGGCCAGCGGTGTCATTTCCTGTTCTGTATCATCCTGGTCATTAATAAGAAATCAAGGTGTTTACAGGCGCGGTGGAAAGAATTCGTGTGTAAACAACTGCACATGAGCCCCAACGTCAAACTGACGTATGGGTTTCCACTGTGGAGCAAGACTTGGACCTCGAGCCCAGTTGCTGCAGTGTTTGCCACGGGATTGACGCTCCATTCGCGGTTCCGTCTGAATCTCAATTGAAGTGAGCTTCCGTAAAGACTCACATGAACCTATTGTCGGCAGTTGTACAATGTTGTGTTGTTCCCGTGGCCGTGTCGACTCGGCTGATAGGATTTAAAGCGCACCTTGCCAAGGTGAATTAAGTGTGAAGGTAAAACGCATATGAAAAATCTCCTCATCGACTCGTTACTAAGTCACGTCCCCTGGGAGGAATACTCGTTTGCAGTCACCAAGGCACCCTACGACACATATTGTAATTGGCCACCACAAAACCTGCCCAAACTAAATCTTTAAATGTTTGGAGATGCACGAATCTTAAACATAGTCTGTATGTGTGAACGCTGTAGGATCAACACTGTAGAAGCTATGCCGGTTTGATGACAGGTGCTGAGCAAATTCTGAGAGCATGGTTAAAAAAAGGGAAAGGTGTGATTTTATATAGCGATTTTCCACCATTGATCGGTGCTCAAACCGCTTTATACTTTACCCCCTGATCACTTGACATCTTGATCAATCCTCACTGGTACCTCACAACAAACATAGTGACAGACATTTAAGACGCACACAGTCAGGTACCAGCACCAACACCGCTCTCTGAGGAGTATGGTGTCAAAGACAATACAGTTTTCCTACACGAATGCAACAGACATGTAGTCGAGGTATGGCAAATAAACAGTTTACTTTCGCGCATTCAAAATTATTTTTCTGGTAAATTTTATTCGAGGACATGAATATGTTGTGACCCTGCTGGCGTACGTTTGTGCGCAGACATGCGATTGGCCCAGACGGACGCCTCATCACGTGTTTGTGCGTGTTGCGACAATGCGCCGTGCGCGGGTTAGGATTGGATTTGACGTGACGGGCCACGTGGCAAAAGATCTTCCTGGCGACATGTACAGGACATGCAGAGGAAGCAGTCACAATGGCATTGAGGACAGAAATGGTCATGCCAAGTAGTGCTGTGCATCAGTCATCGCTGCACTCAGCTCCAAGGCTGTCTCTTCTGTCTGCAGAGGACCAGTTGTCTGAGGCGTCCTTTCATTCCAGCCCCGCTTTGTCTACATCGGGGTAGAGGACTGTACTCGTAGTGAGCTACTACGCTTTTATGTAACTTTGGGGTTTGTTCCGTTTCTTAGTAAATGAACATTTTTGACAACCAAACAATTAAACACGGTATTATCGCTATGACCAAACATGGTTTTGAATAAAGTGATACCATGACCTTCGACCTTGATTGTGCTCGCTATTTTGTTTACTGGGCGTATGTGGATGCTATCACTACAAGTCACGTCGGCAAAACTTCTCAAACTAGGCCTACGTTCTATGCAACAGAAAACTGGCATTCTTCTGGATTTCCAGCAGATTTACTAAGGTCTGCTCCTCTGACTAACAGACACACACACACACGCACACACACACACACACACACACACACACACACACACACACACACACACACACACACACACACACACACACACACACAAGAGTCCTCTTTCTGTCAGGGTATCTGGGGGAAGGCGGCGAGATAAGACGACAATGCAACTAATTCCCCACAGGTCCCGGGCAGATAACCATTAAACAAGGAACATAAATCCGGCGGTGCAGGGCTGGAGACTGAGACCCCCCCAGAGTGGGAGGACGTAACGCTAATGGGGATTCCATTTCCTCCTAATGGGAAACCACGCCGTAAATCCTTCTCACCTGACTACTCAGCCGTTCAGGGGCAGTCTAGGAGGAAAGGGACGTAACTCTGCTTTCCTAACAACACGGGTGTAAATTTCACGGACAGAAAGACGGCCTGACGTACTTTGCACAAGGCGCCGGCCAAGAGAGATTCTGAAGGTCACCTGTAAATCTACGCCCTTGACCACTGGCCAAGAAAGAAGTCACTAATCAAAGGAGGGGCCGATAGCACCCACAAAGCCTGCCTATGATAGCGGCCGCCATGACAGTCACATGGGGCGGAGTGACGTGCGTGGCAACCAATCAGATCAGATTTATTGCACGCGCCCTGCACGAGCTCGTAGGACTGAGGTGTGAGTGGAACAATAGAGTTTGTTTGATCGATCGTCCATAGTGACCAGACTAGGTCAGTCAGGGTGGGGCTGGACGAAATGGGTGGAAGGGTGGTGGGAAGAGAGCAGGGTGGGATTGGGGGTGGGGGTGGGGTGAGGAGGAGGGAAGGGGATGTTGAATGATTGCAGAGGATCAACCATGGCGGGAAGGTGGTTTCTGAAGGTTGCCGAGGCAAGTATGTGGAGGTCGGTGTTACGAGCATTGCAGAAGCCACACCAACACGTATAGAATTTTTGTGTGCTGAAACACGCCTGTAAAAGACGTTGCCGTTGTCATGATACCAATATGCATAGGAATTGCATCAATGCACAGATCTGCTCTGCTGAACGATGTGTTCTTGTGGAGGCAACCTCATTCAAATTCTTGCGTAGAACGCCTCCGACAGAAAACCTTTATGATTTTTCACTACAGAACCGTGAAAGGTGTACTGAAATCTTCCTTACTCTGCAATAGCCACCAGATGGAAATCATTCATGGGTAATTGCTCATGGGCTGACAGTTTCAAAGACTGATGCATCAGTGGTGTGAGCAGTTCGTCAGCTTCACGAGAAATTGGAGAGCGTGGTGAATTTAAGAGTCCTTAATTGATGTTCATTTTACACACATCTCTGTCGACTTTTATTTTGCGATTACTTCCCAATACAGAGCCAAAGCTCCACAGCAACAAACCATGATGAAGGACAGGCGGTGTTGAGGCTGGCTCGGGATGCCGTAGAAGCAAAGATTATAGGTTACACAAAGATAGCTCATTAGCTCATTGTTGTGAGGATCGAGACACGTTGCGCCCCAAGCGGCTAGAACTATGGGGAAGTAATCACAACGCTTAGAGACATGTAAAAGTGCTTGTTTGTCGACGCGTTTCTGATGCGTTCCGATCATGTTTGTGAATACATCTACGGTGTAATGTGTAATAAAATGATTTGCTGCAATAATGGTGGTGTTTTGTCTTTGTTTTTTGTAGCAGGCGTTGTGAAATCGAAATATTTGGTTCATCGAAATGGATGGTTCTGCGCATGCGCGTGAGCCTATAGTCCGTTTAAACATTGCTCTGTCAGTGGAGACGCTAGACTTCGCACACCCGGGGAGTTATGCCAAAGATCCTGCCGCGTTAAAGCATGCAAAAATATGAATTAGATTAAAAACTAATCGAAAATAGTCATATTAGACTGTTTTAACGTATACTTTCTACACAAAACCCACAGAAGATAAGTAAACAAACCTCACCGTATGTACCTAGATGGCTAGCAGACGAATAATCTTTGTCTCCACTGACAGAGCAATGTTGAAACGGACTATAGGCTCACATTTCGATGAACCAAATATTTCGATTTCACAACGCCTGCTACAAAAAACAAAGCCAAAACACCACCATTATTGCAGCAAATCAATTTATTACACATTACACCGTAAATGTATTCACAAACATGATCGGAACGCATCAGAAACGCGTCGACAAACAAGCACTTTTACATGTCTCTAAGCGTTGTGATTACTTCCCCATAGTTCTAGCCGCTTGGGGCGTTGCGTTTTCGAGCGTCTTGTAACTTTATATAGCAAAAGCTCGGCATGAGCTATCTTTGTGTAACCTATAATCTTTGGTAGAAGGTGCAGGGAGAAGACAAGTCGGATTTGACTCTACATTCTTTATTCAAGACCAGATGGTAGTGGGTCTCGACCAACCTGAGAACATTTATGTTACAAGGCATCAGGTCAATTAGAACGGGAGCGAATAGCTCATATGTTACAAGGCATCAGGTCAATTAGAACGGGAGCGAATAGCTCATATGTTACAAGGCATCAGGTCAATTAGAACGGGAGCGAATAGCTCATATGTTACAAGGCATCAGGTCAATTAGAACGGGAGCGAATAGCTCATATGTTACAAGGCATCAGGTCAATTAGAACGGGAGCGAATAGCTCATATGTTACAAGGCATCAGGTCAATTAGAACGGGAGCGAATAGCTCATATGTTACAAGGCATCAGGTCAATTAGAACGGGAGCGAATAGCTCATATGTTACAAGGCATCAGGTCAATTAGAACGGGAGCGAATAGCTCAGAAAGGGAAGCTTTCCTCGTGGCCACACATTTATATAAAAGAAACTCTGGCGGGACTGAAACCACGACTTCCTGACAAACGTCCTCGCAGAATAAGCACTTGCTTTCTGTGCACTGTACAGTATTCTAAACGCTTTTCATGCCGAAAAACATGCCAACGGCGAATGTTATAGCCTAATTTTTGAAAGCATGAACAACACCTTCTCCATGTCTGGACTCTGGACTTAATTCATCAAGCCCTGCTTGATTTCAGTTTTATCCTCTGCGTTGGAAAGACGATAAAGACGCGATATTTTAAAACTCATTATTCGTTTTGGGAAGGAAAGATAATGCATGGATGAGGCCAGGTGTTTATTTCCAGTTCCCCCGTTGTATTAGTTGCGTTCAGAGTCATTTGGCCCTGTGAACGTGCAGAATGTTCTATGCCATTCTTCTGCGTGTGGTCACTGTTTGTCGCACCTCTAGCCAGACCAGGACCAGCAGTAAAGATGCTCTCGAATGGAAGTAGAACTGTAACACGTTGGCAAAAGTGATTCAATTAGTCGTTAATACGCCGCCACCACTAAGCGGGGACTGGTTCCTGAACGAATGAGCAGCCAGTAGTGTCGTGTCCATCAGCGACCGTCCACCCGGGCCCCAGCACTGGACTGCCCCTCACAAAGCAGCATCCACTGTCCAAATGTGGTCTCGCCATCTCCTTTTCTGCAAACGCAACACACCCTGGTTGTTGCGTGCCCAAGTGTGTTCACTCCAGCTCTTTTCCTGCCGAGAAACGCAACAGTCTTTGATTTTGTGTGCCCAAATGTACGCCTGGTGACGTCACTCTTGAGATGCGCCTTCGTAGTCATGGAGACGGAAATGCCTGGCAATGATGACACCCGCGTTTCCCACCATGGAGATGCAACGACCGTTATCGCAAACCCTCGAAAAGTCCTTCCACGTTGTGTGGCCAAGAGCGGTACAACGTGAGGCCTAAGGCTTAGCATGGGTGGGACAGGTAAGCTGTGGCTTAGCATGGGTGGGACAGGGAAACTGTGGCTTGGAATGGGTGGGACAGGGAAGCTGTGGCTTGGCATGAGTGGGACAGGGAAGCTGTGGCTTGGAATGGGTGGGACAGGGAAGCTGTGGCTTAGCATGGGTGGGACAGGGAAGCTGTAGCTTGGAATGGGTGGGACAGGTAAGCTGTGGCTTGGAATGGGTGGGACAAGTAAACTGTGGCTTGGAATGGGTGGGACAGGGAAGCTGTTGCTTGGCATGGGTGGAACAGGGAAGCTGTGGCTTAGCATGAGTGGGACAGGGAAGCTGTGGCTTAGCATGAGTGGGACAGGGAAGCTGTGGCTTGGCATGGGTGGGACAGGGAAACTGTGGCTTGGAATGGGTGGGACAGGGAAGCTGTGGCTTGGCATGGGTGGGACAGGGAAGCTGTGGTTTGGCATGGGTGGGACAGGTAAGCTGTGGCGTGGAATGAGTGGGACAGGGAAGCTGTGGCTTGGCATGAGTGGGACAGGGAAACTGTGGCTTGGCATGAGTGGGACAGGGAAGCTGTGGCTTGGCATGAGTGGGACAGGGAAGCTGTGGCTTGGCATGAGTGGGACAGGGAAACTGTGGCTTGGCATGAGTGGGACAGGGAAGCTGTGGCTTAGCATGTGGGACAGGGAAGCTGTGGCTTGGCATGAGTGGGACAGGGAAGCTGTGGCTTGGCATGTGGGACAGGTAAGCTGTGGCGTGGAATGAGTGGGACAGGGAAGCTGTGGCTTGGCATGGGTGGGACAGGGAAGCTGTGGCTTATCATGGGATGGACAGGTAAGCTGTAGCTTAGCATGAGTGGGACAGAGAAGCTGTGGCTTAGCATGGGATGGACAGGTAAGCTGTGGCTTGGCATGGGTGGGTCAGGTAAGCTGTGACTTGGAACGGGTGGAACAGGGAAGCTGTGGCTTAGCATGGGTGGGACAGGTAAGCTGTGACTTGGAACGGGTGGAACAGGGAAGCTGTGACTTAGCATGGGTGGGACAGGTAAGCTGTGACTTGGAACGGGTGGAACAGGGAAGCTGTGGCTTAGCATGGGTGGGACAGGTAAGCTGTGACTTGGAACGGGTGGAACAGGGAAGCTGTGGCTTAGCATGGGTGGGACAGGTAAGCTGTGACTTGGAACGGGTGGAACAGGGAAGCTGTGGCTTGGCATGGGTGGGACAGGGAAGCTGTGGCTTGGCATGAGTGAGACAGGGAAGCTGTGGCTTGGCATGTGGGACAGGGAAGCTGTGGCTTGGAATGAGTGGGACAGGTAAGCTGTGGCTTGGCATGGGTGGGACAGGAAAGCTGTGGCTTGGCATGGGTGGGACAGGTAAGCTGTGGCTTGGCATGAGTGAGACAGGGAAGCTGTGGCTTGGCATGTGGGACAGGGAAGCTGTGGCTTGGAATGAGTGGGACAGGGAAACTGTGGCTTGGCATGAGTGAGACAGGGAAGCTGTGGCTTGGCATGTGGGACAGGGAAGCTGTGGCTTGGCATGTGCGACAGGGAAGCTGTGGCTTGGCATGAGTGGGACAGGGAAGCTGTGGCTTGGCATGAGTGGGACAGGGAAGCTGTGGCTTGGCATGGGTGGGACAGGTAAGCTGTGGCTTAGCATGGGTGGGACAGGGAAACTGTGGCTTGGAATGGGTGGGACAGGTAAGCTGTAGCTTAGCATGGGTGGGACAGGTAAGCTGTGGCTTAGCATGGGTGGGACAGGGAAACTGTGGCTTGGAATGGGTGGGACAGGAAAGCTGTGGCTTGGCATGGGTGGGACAGGTAAGCTGTGGCTTAGCATGGGTGGGACAGGGAAACTGTGGCTTGGAATGGGTGGGACAGGGAAGCTGTGGCTTGGCATGGGTGGGACAGGGAAGCAGTGGCTTGGCATGGGTGGGACAGGTAAGCTGTGGCTTAGCATGGGTGGGACAGGGAAACTGTGGCTTGGAATGGGTGGGACAGGGAAGCTGTGGCTTGGCATGGGTGGAACAGGGAAGCTGTGGTTTGGCATGGGTGGAACAGGGAAGCTGTGGCTTAGCATGGGTGGGACAGGGAAGCAGTGGCTTGGCATGGGTGGGACAGGTAAGCTGTAGCTTGGAATGGGTGGGACAGGTAAACTGTGGCTTGGCATGGGTGGGACAGGGAAGCAGTGGCTTGGCATGGGTGGGACAGGTAAGCTGTGGCTTGGCATGGGTGGGACAGGGAAACTGTGGCTCGGAATGGGTGGGACAGGAAGCTGTGGCTTGGAATGGGTGGGACAGGTAGGCTGTATCTTGGAATGTGTGGGACAGGGAAGCTGTATCTTGGAATGTGTGGGTCAGGGAAGCAGTCGCTTGGCATGGGTGAGACAGGGAAGCAGTCGCTTGGCATGGGTGGGACAGGGAAGCTGTGGCTTGGCATGAGTGGGTCAGGTAAGCTGTGGCTTGGCATGGGTGGGACAGGTAAGCTGTAGCTTAGCATGGGTGGGACAGGGAAGCAGTGGCTTGGCATGGGTGGGACAGGTAAGCTGTGGCTTGGCATGGGTGGGACAGGGAAACTGTGGCTCGGAATGGGTGGGACAGGAAGCTGTGGCTTGGAATGGGTGGGACAGGTAGGCTGTATCTTGGAATGTGTGGGACAGGGAAGCTGTATCTTGGAATGTGTGGGTCAGGGAAGCAGTCGCTTGGCATGGGTGGGACAGGGAAGCTGTGGCTTGGCATGAGTGGGACAGGGAAGCTGTGGCTTGGCATGTGGGACAGGGAAGCTGTGGCTTGGCATGAGTGGGACAGGGAAGCTGTGGCTTGGCATGAGTG
>JAWQFJ010006121.1:0-2500 GCA_034096865.1 Theodoxus fluviatilis | reverse complement strand
GGGTTAGATCCGTATGAAATACCAAACAGTTCATGCTATCATCCATTTTTCTACAATTTACAGTGCAAAATACGAACCACGAGGGTTTATGACAAGGTCGTTATAAATGCTTCACATACCTACAAGTTTACAATATCACAGTTGGTAGGGCATTGGGCTCTTGGTCATGCATGACCAGGTTCGATTCTGCACTGAAACTTTTTTTCGAGGGGTTGTGGGTTCGAACCCACCTGGTTTTTTGTGTTTGTGTGTGTGTGCGTTTTTTCCTCCTCTTTTCTCGGAGGCTGCGGGTTCGAACCCGATCTCCTTTTTTTCTTCTCCAAAACCTGGAGGTTCAGCGCCAGCGGTTTTTATCCCTCCAGGTTTACTGGAGGTCCTACAGACTTTATCTGTCTGTGTGTGTGTGAGTGTGTGTGTGTGTGTGTGTGTGTGTGTGTGTGTGTGTGATGTGTGTGTGTGTGTGTCTGTCTGTCTGTCTGTCCCGACTCCACGGCTTATATCTCAAAAACTACTGGACGGATTTCCTTGAGATTTTGCACACTGACTGGAAGTTAGGTCCGATTCAATATTATCAAATTTTCAGAATCGAGGTTTGAAAAGAAAGTGACTTTTTTACATTTTGGTGTTGCAATGAAAACGATACAACAGACTCCATTTGCAAAATCTGTGACGTGATCATTTGACGTCGAATAACGTGACGTCATTTGCCAGGAGATTTTCGAGCAGCATGGATCCTATTATAGAATCAATGCGAGGAGAATAAATTCGAGAACATCGGTGAAGGTGAAAGAAGGATTTTTTACGATGCGTGTCGTTTCGTATCCTGGACGTTTTTGTACCTAGTCGTTTCGTACTAAGACGCGCACTCGGCTATTTTTACACTACGCGAAGCGAGGTACGGATTTACACACGTTGCATTGTCTTTGTCATCACAGTTTTTAACAAATTCAGCATTTTTAACAACAGTATTTTCTCCTGAGGTTCAACAGTGAAAGGAATCTTGTGCATCACAAATTACGAAGTTCGATTTTTCTGTTCTTCTCGCGTTTATCATTTTATGCTGCTCGATCGTCTGCTGCTCAGGCCGGGCGTAGATCATAATTATGCGTCCGGTGTTTATTTCTTTATTTAGACCAGCTTGTTAGGGACGTGCTTTTCCGTGGAGAAAATTGTGTATAGATCTTTTACGAGAGATATAGTTTACTGACACCTTGACCCTTTTCCCAGCTTTAGTTTAGTGTGGGGATTTTCATTTTAGTGTTTACGCTCGCTTCTCCACGCACTCGGTTAATTATTGTTCATGTTTACAAATTACGAAACAAACGGTTTCTCACACACATATCGCTGTCAAGAAATACTATAAAAACCCTTGCACGCACTTGCATTCTGCTATTCGTTCACTAAACTTTATTCCTCACGCACGTGGCATAATCTATACAACATATCTCGCACAAGCGCTCTGGGGGAGACACGCGAAAACGGGGAGATCACTCTGTCGGAAATCTCGCTAAAATCAGCCGAGTGTGCGGTCTTATTAATGTATGGTCTTTGGTTCAGTCTCTTAACCCTGAGATGGGTTGTTGAGGCACCACTGATGACTTTCGGACAATCTTCCTCCATCGATCTCTATCCTCTGTGGCTCGCTGTGAGTCAGCAAAGGTCAAGCCTGTCCACTCTTTGATGTAGTATTCCCACCTCTTTCTCTGCCTGCCTCTCCTTCTCCCACCTGGTACGCGTACGGTACCTTGCAGGATGGTCTTGGCCAGCCCACTGCCTCTTGACACGTGACCGTACCACTTCAGCTTTCTGCTTTTCACGATTGAGAGCAGGTCTTCGTGCTGTCCAATTGCTCTCCTGACCCTGTTGCTGATTTCCTCATTCGTGACATGGTCTTTATATGAGATGTTCAAAATCTTGCGGTGGTTTACGGAAAAGAACGTTATAGATGCTTTAAAAACACTCAGCCATATCAGTTTTCAATGGCACATTTGGTAGAGCATTGAACTCTTGGTCATGCGTGCGCTGAAACTTTTTTCTCTCTCTTTTTTCGAGAGGTTGTGGGTTCAAACCCGACCTGGTTTTTTGTGGTTTTGTGTATGTGTGTTTTCCCCTCCTCTTTTCTCGAGAGGTTGCGGGTTCGAACCCGATCTTTTTTAAATAGTGCCAAAACCTGGAGGTTCAGCGCCAGCGGTTTTTATCCCTCCAGGTTTACTGGAGGTCCTACAGACTTTATCTGTCTGTCTGTCTGTCTGTGTGTCTGTCTGTCCCGTCTCCACGGCTTATATCTCAAAAACTACTGGACGGATTTCCTTGAGATTTTGCACACTAACTGGAAGTTAGGTCCGATTGAATGTATCAAATTTTCTGAATCGAGGCTTGAAGAGAAAGTGGTTTTTTAAGGTCGTATTATCGAAATGACCGGTCGAAAAATGATTGAAATGACAATTGACGGAATAGCCAAATTTGACGTCATTAATAACGTTACGTCATTTGCAAGTAC
>JAWQFJ010006119.1:2500-10956 GCA_034096865.1 Theodoxus fluviatilis | reverse complement strand
AGGTTCAGTTGAGCAATCCATTCACGGCGCCTTTGAGTTTGAGTTGTGAGATCCAGCATTTCCTTGCCTTTTCGCGTTACAATACGCGGTATGACAAAAAAAACGTCGATCAGCACACAGCAGGAGATCACCATTGTAGAAACAACAAACTGTCTGCTCCAAAAACAGTCGTGTCTTTCACAGATTTTGTAAGCGACGAGCGTTTGCTCTGCGTAAAGTAGGAAAAGATAACTCTGTTTGACTCGATGTCGACGGAGCTCTACGCACGACTGTACCGTCGTCCGAAGCTTTCCACCAGGCCCAGAGAGCCACTCGGCGACTGCTTTAGCGGCTACGTCTCCTCCAGGTGCTACTTCTGTTGCCTACACATATACGATTCCTCTAAATTGCTATTGATGGGGGGTGACATAGAGGAACAACCCGGGCCTATTGAAAAAGAACAACTTGACCAAGCTTTGGCTGCATTTGGGGATGGGTTTAAGAGATCACTCTTGGTTGAGTTCGGAGCTCTTCTGCAATGTGAAACGCAGAAAATACACTCGGAGCTCGCTGAGCACTCTGACAAAAAAAAAGTCACGTCTATCGAGTCCGAGCTCTCTACCTTGAAAGCGCGACTCCAAGGGCTGGAGGAGTACTCAGATTCTGTTGACAACACACAGAACGATCTGCAGCGCACAGTGACTGACCTCGGCGAAAAATTGAAAGAGCAAGACCAGCGCAGTCGCCGCGACTTTTATGTGTTGCTTTATGGAGTTGCGGAAGACGGCGACACCGACAACCGTGAAGACTGCATCGACAAGTTCCTGAACACAGTGAACGAAGTGCTACCCAATCCCCTACAAGATCAAGACATCGCAAGAGCACACCGCGTGGGCAAACGTGGCGAAGGTAAAACGCGTCCTCTCATCGCCAAGCTGATCCATTCCGCTCACAAAATCGCCATCCTTCAAAAGAGACAGGAGTTGAAGGCTAAAGGACTTGGCGTTTCATCAGACTTGACAGAGAAGCAGCGTGAGAACATTCGACAGGCCAGAGACGATGGATATTTTGCCTACTATGATGTAACTATCGTGGCGGTGTGTTGCACAAAGAAGAGCTGCAACAAGTTCGAGGAGCGACTTGACACGACGCCAGACGCGCCCTACTACTCGAGGCAGAGGTGGAGGAAGGGGAGGCGGTGGCAGCTGATGGAGAGGCCGAGGCCCAGTCACTAATACCGGTAATGGAAACCTTTCTTCTCCTGATGTAATTACCAATTCTGATGTTCTGTTTTGGAATGTTGATGGACTTATATCCAAGTTCGATGACCCCGAGTTTTTCCTTTTATTGAAACAGTATTCATTTGTATCCTTGTGTGAAACATTTGTCCAGACAGTAAATCTGTCAACTTGGCTACCTGATTTCACCACATTTCTTGCTCCAGCGAAGAAACTATCCAGTCATGATAGAATGTCAGGTGGACTTATTTGCCTAATTCACAGCTCAGTGCAGAAGTATTTCAGGCATGTTGACTGCAACGTGGATAACATGTTGGTATTCAGAATTAGCAAGGAATTTCTAGGCAGTGAGACTGAGAGAGACATCATGATGTTCAATGTTTATCTTTCTCCCATTGGATCTCCTTGTTATGAGAATGCTTGTGACAGTAATGGAATTGACATGCTATGCAGATGTATCCTAGATATCTGCTGTGCTAATGTTGACTATTCTATTCTTATAAGAATTTTATATGTGGTGACCTTAATGCCAGAACAGGTAGTTGGAACACAAGATATATAGCAACAGTGTGAATGACATGTGCTCAGATGTACTGGAAGAATCTCGACATTCAGCCGATGAGACTGTCAATACCTTTGGTGAATCTCTACTTGAATTGTGTGTTGGGCTGGAATTAACCATCTTAACTGGTTGTGTGAATGCTAGAAGCTCTAGTGGGTTCACATTTATCTCCACATGTGGCTGCAGAACTGTTGATTATTTTATTGTCACACAGGACAAAATTTGTTCCTTGCTGTAAGTCCTTGAAGATAGGTGACTCAATATTATCACCTCACATGTACCTTAGTTTGTCATTATGGAATCCCAGCCACACAATTGTTAGAGTAAGTGAGCTAGAGCGTGGCAGTTGTATCTCAAAAATTGTCTGGAATGATAATGTGGCAGATGCATTCCTTTGCACAGCTCTAGAGCAATCTGACTCCTTGATTAATAGTGATGACATTGTTGATGTAGACAGAGTCACAGAGGGACTCACATCTAGTCTATTGTGTGCCGCTGAGTTTATGCGGAGGCAGATTAGACCTAGTTTATGTCAAATAACAGGTGGTATGACAAGGAGTGTGTATTAGGCCAAAAAAAAAAATTGGTGTGGTTAAGGTAACATAGCCAAAAAAAATAGGGTAGGTAGGTCGGCAATAATTTTTTTTTTTAATAACTTTTTATTTCTCGTGGAAACCAAATTAAACCTACTCGACTTGGAAATAAGTGTGCTAACAGACAGCGGATATTCCCTTTGAACAATTTTGACTTAACTTCTCTTGGAATTATGTAAAGAAAAGCATTGACTTACCAGTGAAGATATGGCCAGACCTGGGTACCCCAAATTTTGCCTCAGCGTACTCACTGGTTCAGATATGCGTATTTTTAAAAAACTGTGCGTATTTTTTGCGCGGACCGACAATTTCAAAAATGCAGCTTTTGATTTGCAAACAAAGAGGCAATGCAAGTGAAGAGTTATCTCCCCCTTGACCGCTGCATCCTGCAGCGCGCCTGAACTGATTTTGGCCTCTTTGCTCTATGTATTTTCACTTTGGAATCATTCTCGTTTATTAACACTGCTGCAGTTTCCCGAAATCTCATATTCTACGCTCGCGATAGCTCACGCTGTGTCTACATGCCATTGGATATCTGTGCTTCGTTTGGACTAAACTAGAATTTCCACAACGTTTATTGACATCTTTGCAGCTGTATACAGTATTTGTTTGTTTTCTCGTTTTCTCCAAAGCGGATTCAGCTTATGATCGAGTGTGCCCAACGCATCATGTTACAAGCGTCATAATGGAGAGAGACAAGAGAGAGAGAGAGAGAGAGAGAGAGAGAGAGAGAGAGAGAGAGAGAGAGAGAGAGTGACAGAGAGAGAGAGAGAGAGAGACAGAGAGAGAGAAGAGAGAGAGAGACAGAGAGAGAGACACAGAGAGAGACAGAGACAGAGAGAGAGAGAGCGAAGTGAAACAGAGGCAGGATGTATTCTCCCTGCAAATGTTGTTTTAAGATTGCTTGACCCACTTCTTACCCCAGCATTCTGTAGCTTAACTAAACAGCCCTCTGGGAACACCATGCAGTCACAACAGTGTTGTCAACCCATATTACACAAATGTCCGATGAAGAGCTCTTGTCAAAACAAAACTCGAAGAGTGCTTCCAGCCGCAGGAAAATTAAATTGTGGATCAAAACTTCACGGGGGAAAAAACAACCTTTTGATTTCACCATTGTCCTATTTTTCGATTTCACAATTGTCCTATTTTTCCACACAAGTCGTAGTAGTCGTATTTTCAATAGTTTGGCGTAAAAAATATGCCAAAATCGTATAGATAAACAGGTCTGTATGGCTGATATGAGATTGTCTGTCCTGCTAGTGTCAGTATCATGTGACCAACCATCGGTGCCCCTAACGTGAACCAGATGTAATTGAAATGCATCAGGAACTTGTGCTGCATGTTGATCATCCTCTTCATCTTCCTCACTCTCGGCTTGCAAAACTTCACATTTGAAATGTATCGTCTTCAGTTCAAAAACGTGTCCCCGACCTCTCCAACAGTCAAACCCCAAGCCAACTCAAACCCATCCCCAACTGCTTTGCACGTGGTCACATCAACAGAGCTGCCAAGTGCTACGATTTAGGCGTGCTTGCTACGATGCTACGATCGTCAGGGAAAAACTATGATTTTTCAAAGCCTGGAACTGAACTTTTGACCGTCACGAAGAAACACCCCTCCCCCCCCCCCCCCACACACCCCGCTTTATGCTGGCGGTTCAGCGCTGAGCGTCGAACTGAACTTTTGACCGTCACGTAGAACACCCCCCCCCCCCCCACCCACCCCCCCAGCTTCACGTCGGCGGCTCATCGCTCAGGGACTTGACAGCCCAGCCCTCAACCCACAACATTGATATTAAAAAAAACTTCAACATTTTCAATAAAAAGATGTAGGGTCGGCGCCCCAGAATAGGGTAGGTCGGGTTACCGTAACCACACCATTTTTTTTTTGGCCCTAATGTGTGTTTGAAACACAAATCATCTCATTTGTTGTTTTTTATTGCAAGAAAAGTGATCATTTACTTTGTCAACCGTTACACGTTTACCACACCAACTTTTGAACTTTACACAGCTCCTAAGCACACATTTCTCAATAAACTATCTTTTTGAGTTAGGTACACCCAGTTAAAGTGTCAGTCTTTATAATAATACCAAAATAGTGACAATTCAAGCACTTTTTTGAAACTGGGTTTGTGTAACGTTTTTGCCACGACGTTTAGAGACTTACTCATTTACACTTTTTCCATTGCCATAAATCCACTACACTGCCAGTCAAACAAGTAACTAGACCAACCAGCTACTTTATCATCCCATATTTCACACATTACAATTTATTAATAATGCACAACATTCTATGATCTAACATTAATGAGAAATAAAATGGTCAGACTTGCACAAAACTGTAAACTTAAATTGATTTGCAAGGGGGGTGGGGGTGGGGGTCAGAATCAATTACAGAATAAAATGCATATTGTTCAAACATTAATTTCAGCTCTCTGCGGTGCATTTGAATTTCATGAGATATTAGGAAAATGATTATCATGAAACAGCTGCTCCATCCCCACAATGCAATTGACAGAACCAAAAACTAGAGTACACTTCTTTGTTTCCCCATACAAAAGATAGATCTGAAAATGTAGGCTTCATATCAAAGCACCAACACTGAAGTTTCACTGGAGTCACAAGTGGTGCCAGGGTCACCTCTAGGGCAACATCCAACCAGAGGCTGATCCATTGTCCCCTCCCCAGCTAGGAGCCCTGGTTCCTCTCAGAGCATCAGGGTCCATTTCAGTACCTCTGCCTTGTTGTTCTGCATTGCCAATAACAAATGTCTCAGAATTCAGTAAGTACTCTACAATGGATCCCATCACACTGTCAAATACATGTATTTATATGGGAATAAAAAAGCTGACACACTAGCCAAAATGGGAGCAGAGAAAGAACAAGAAAACACACACACACACACACACACATGCACACACACACACATGCACACACACACACACACACACATGCACACACACACACACACACACGGGCACACACACACATGCACATACACATATACACACATACATACACACACATGCACACGCACACACACGGACACACACATGCACATGTATATGTACACACACACACACATACACACACATGCACACGCATGCACACGCACACACACGGACACACACACGGACACACACACACACACACACACACACACACACACACACACACACCACCCCTCATCAAAGCATCTAATCATATATGTGCACGTCCATGATATTGCCTAACACTAGGTGGGACATACTAAAACTGCAATGGCGCCGAGCAGTGTTTGGTTTCTTTGTGACCAGCGTGGCGATCACATGCGTATATCATTATAAAAGGTATTATTTTGATATCTAGCATGAGGGAACATCAATTTAGTTCTATGAAAACAAACATGATGTGATTCTGACCAAATCAATCGATGTGATAAGCTCCTCCGCGACGATTGAGTTTCGTAAGTAACACCAGAATGGCCTTGATCAGGATAGAGAAAGCACGGCCAGAGAAAAACTAGTCATATAGTATTTATTCATGACCCATGAACGAAACTATTGAATTGTATTAATTAAAAAAACTAATGTAGAATGCTTTACTTACCCAAATTGGATGAAGATGGTCCATCGAACGGATTAAACGAACTGAAAGCTTCGCACATGTGTAGCAAATTGTCGTACGTAACAGAAGGAAATGAAGGAAACGAAGCCTTCTCATTGGTCAAAAATCGCGTGTACTATGACGTATCCTTCTATAAACGTGTTCATTGACTGCGGGATGACAAAAACTTCCTTTGTAGCTGTTTCGAGTGCGGAACAATATAGCAACACGTTTGGTACACGCATACCTTTCGTAAGTAACGCAGGGAAACAACCGACGCTGACCATCAAAATAGTCCCAAGAAATTGGTTAATACCAAAAGAATAATAAAACTATGCAGTTGTATGAGTAAACTAATGAAAGGAAAAGTAATTTGAACCTTCTCTTCAACACATTTATGTACACATGTTTGGTTTCGATTTTTTTCCTCTGAGCAAGGGTGGTAGAAACGAGAGTAACGTACGCATAGGTCTTTTTTATTTCGGTAGAACTACCTCTGTTTTTATTTTGTGGCGACTTTCCACTGAAATATGACTAAATTAATAATTGAACTTGAATTATTTCACACAATCTATACTTTGTAAGGTGAATTTGCACAAGATAACAAGCATTCAAAAGTGGCGTCGCAAAATGTCCCGTTTTTCGGCGCCATTTTTCCGCTTCGTACGAGTTTAATTATTTTTTTGTGAATCTCTGCAAAGCAAAACTATAAAAACTATTGGTCATAGCATTACAAAAACATTTAAAGAACCCATATAAATTTGAAATATATGCATGCTGACTGTGTTAGATAGTTTTATTCAAGTGTCTTTACCCAGACCCCCAGTTTTTGATAGTGTTAGGCAATATCGTGGACGTGCACATATACATGTGCAAATGTTTCTATTTCTCTTTTTTTCCTTTTCACACCTTGTTGCCCGTGTACAAACTGCATGCTGAGCAGTATTTGCACCAAAGACTTACTTAAATCTGGGAGTAATCTTTACCCCAAGCCACTAGGTCTAGGGACACTGCAAAACAACCAAACCCAAACAGCCAGCCTTACAAGTGACCACAGTCCCAGCATTCCTAGGGTGTCAGTACTTGTACAGACATTCTTCCAGTCCCAGCATTCCTAGGGTGACAGCACTTGTACAGACATTCTTCCACTCCAGCATTCCTAGGGTGTCAGCACTTGTACAGAAATTCTTCCAGTCCCAGCATTCCTAGGGTGTCAGCACTTGTACAGACATTCTTCCAGTCCCAGCATTCCTAGGGTGTCAGCACTTGTACAGAAATTCTTCCAGTCCCAGCATTCCTAGGGTGTCAGCACTTGTACAGAAATTCTTCCAGTCCCAGCATTCCTAGGGTGTCAGTACTTGTACAGACATTCTTCCAGTCCCAGCATTCCTAGGGTGTCAGCACTTGTACCTGTAGACATTCTTCCAGGCCCAGCATTCCTAGGGTGTCATCACATGTACAGACATTCTTCCAGTCCCAGCATTCCTAGGGTGACAGCACTTGTACAGACATTCTTCCAGTCCCAGCATTCCTAGGGTGTCAGCACTTGTACAGACATTCTTCCAGTCCCAGCATTCCTAGGGTGTCAGCACTTGTACAGACATTCTTCCAGTCCCAGCATTCCTAGGGTGACAGCACTTGTACAGACATTCTTCCAGTCCCAGCATTCCTAGGGTGACAGCACTTGTACAGACATTCTTCCAGTCCCAGCATTCCTAGGGTGTCAGCACTTGTACAGACATTCTTCCAGTCCCAGCATTCCTAGGGTGTCAGCACTTGTACAGACATTCTTCCAGTCCCAGCATTCCTAGGGTGACAGCACTTGCACAGACATTCTTCCAGTCCCAGCATTCCTAGGGTGACAGCACTTGTACAGACATTCTTCCAGTCCCAGCATTCCTAGGGTGACAGCACTTGTACAGACATTCTTCCAGTCCCAGCATTCCTAGGGTGTCAGAACTTGCACAGACATTCTTCCAGTCCCAGCATTCCTAGGGTGTCAGCACTTGCACAGACATTCTTCCAGTCCCAGCATTCCTAGGGTGACAGCACTTGCACAGACATTCTTCCAGTCCCAGCATTCCTAGGGTGACAGCACTTGCACAGACATTCTTCCAGTCCCGGTGACCACATTCCCCTGCTCTAATGATGGGAAGTGGGGAGTTGGTAATTGGCCATTCCCACTGATTGCTGCACTGAATAATTGATGCAACCAGTCTCTCTCCGGACTAGGCAGACTTTGGCAAAAAGTGTCTTTTTTGCTCAGACAAGTCAGAGTAAATATATCTGTGTAAGTTACTTAGACTGGTTGAGCTACTGGGACAAGGAAGATTTTGGCAGAAATTGTCTGTTTTGCTCAGAGTAGGAATCTCTATCGGTGTCAGTTACTTAGACTGGTTGAGCTACTGGGACAAGGAAGATTTTGGCAGAAATTGTCTGTTTTGCTCAGAGCTAAGGAATCTCTATCGGGGTCAGTTACTTAGACTGAGTTACTGGG
>JAWQFJ010006117.1:105000-115000 GCA_034096865.1 Theodoxus fluviatilis | reverse complement strand
ATCAAAATGAAATGGCTTCCCCCGTAGATAGGGACGGAAGGGAATAATGAAAGTGGAAGAAAGATGACATCATAGGAAAAGATCGCAAAAGCTTTGCCCTACTTCCTTCAGTGGCACGAATAATGAGCACTCTACTTGTAAACCAAAGGAACAAAAATGACTGACGTCATTTCCTTATCTGTATAACACATGTTACATACCCATGTCATCTTATTAAGTTTGGCTCCAATTGTTGTCTAGGGGATTATGATACCATGGTACTGTAACAAAGTTCATCTCCACTGTTGTTATGAATGAACTGAAAACAACAGAGACAAATGAGGAAAAACGTTTCTCAATTCAACTGACTTTACTAATTTATAATTGGTGTACGGATTTTCTAAATAATTACTTATCTTATTTTTTGCCAGCCATCCTATAACGAAAACATTTAACTTATATTTCTTTGATACGGGAGAGTTCGTGATTTCTGAAGGGGTCCGGACCGTCGACGTCGGTGTCTGTTGTTTAACGGCCGACCTGACGATGGTACCAGGGGTGGGCCTTGATGAAAAGGGGTCAGGACCGTTTACGTCGGCATCTGTTGTTTAACAGCCGACCTGACGATGGTACCAGGAGTGGGCCTTGATGAAAAGGGTCAGGACCGTTGACTTAGGCGGTTGGTGTTCATCGGTTTAGAAATGCTTCGAATATGTCTGGGCACGTTTCCAATATAGCGATTTGAAGGATGCAGCGGGATCTGAACGTGTTGAGACACAGTGGAGAGTGGATCTCCAACAGCATGGCAGTGGAGGGTACAGACTTCAAATACACATACTGTCATGGTAGTATGATTTAGTAGGATGGCAGCCCAACAGGAAAACGGGGGATGAGGCTATCAGCTTTCACGTGGAGTTAGCCGTGCTGCCTGCCTGGGTCGCCCGTACAATTTTCACTCGAGGTTGAGCGTCGTTCGCTGCCTTGCCCCAGTCCGTGGGTCAAGCAAAGCTGCACCACAACACAGTGGAGCTTCTGCATTCCACGTTCACTTCTCTCTTTCTCCTTAACCAAACTCCATCCTCTTTCTCCCCCCCCCCCCCCCCCCCCTCTTCGGACGTTGTCTATCGCACACTATGACGCCGTAAAACTGTATGACGTAGTCAGTCCCCAATTGACCAAAAGCAGAAAAAATAACCAATGTCAATAAGTTTTGTCAAGGTCACTCATTCTCATTTCATATAATGCATGGCTGGTTCTCTAATTAGATAGATTTGAGGTCTGGCTGGCTCTTAACGTATACAACGAACTGTCTTAATTAAAATTAAAATATCTCCACTCACACAAACACAAAACAACAAACCTTCCGGCGCGAAAGAGTTCTCTCTCTCTGACCAACCAATCAGAGCGAAGGGTTAGGGGTGGTCCCCATAACACTCTTGTCCCGAGGGCAGATAGTTCGTCCAGTTAGGAAGCGCCTTTAAGGCCTTTTTTCTTTGAGCAACGATTACCCCCACTTCGCCGTAGTATCAGTCTTAGCTAACCAGCCAGGGCGCAGAGCTTCACCGCGGGCTCAAGGCAGAGAGGTCAGCAAAGAATGCAAACATAAACGCATACACAATCTATTCACGTTTAAACCGGTGCTAAACTGTTTCCTGGTTGTCGACTGTTAAATCTTTGGCAATGTGCTACTAAAAATACTTCCTGGTTTGTCGACTGTTAAACAAATGCTAAAGTGGTACTACTGTTATGTTAAAAAAGGAAATAATTGAAAGCATTAAACACACAATTAATGCTACACTAACCAAGTTCAACTTTGCAAAATGAACTAGAAATAAACACGTATTTGTCCACGGAGCTTGCACAACGAAAACGTGTCAAAACATTCATAATTCCCCAACAGTGAGGCCGAAAACAGCACAAATCAAATACCTTTATGAAGGAGCCTTAACTGAAATATTTTCTACGTTCGAGAGATACGGAGGTCAAGAGAGGGTATATATACACACACACACACACACACACACACACACACACACACACACACACACACACATACACCCACATACACACACACATACAAACACACATACAAACACACACACACACATACACACACATACACACACATACACACACAAACGCTTACACACACATATACACACACACGCACACACACATACACGCACACACACGCACACACACAAGCACATACGCATATACACATACACATACATACACACACACATGCACACACACACGCACATACACACACACGTACACACACATTCACACGCACACACATACACATACACACACGCATACACACACACACATACTCACACACGCACGCACACACACACACACACACACGCACGCACACACGCACATACAATACAAAATACAAGATACAAGATACTTTATTGTCCTCATTGTACAAGGAAATTCGTTTTGTCGGTGGGAAAAACATAATACATACATACAAAAACAGAAACGTACAAGAAGTTCAACATTAACTAACTCAATCACATCGCTCAAGTTATGGAGTCCACACACTAATCATAGGCCATAAAATAAGATAGCATGCACACATACATACACACACACACATACACACACACGCACACACACATACACACGCACACACATACACATACACACACGCATACACACACATATACACACATGCTTACCCACACACATACACACACACACGCACAAACATACACGCGCACACGCACACACGCACGCACACACACACATACACATACACACACATACACACACGCACACACACATACACACACACGCACACGCACACGCACACACACACACACACACGCACGCACACACACATGGACGCACGCGCGCACACGCACGCACACACACGCACGCACACACACATGGACGCACGCGCGCTCACACACACCACACACACAACACACACACACACACACACACACACACACACACACACACACACACACACACACACACACACACACACACACACACACACACACACACACACACACACACACATAATGCTATGGAACATTATGGAAGGTGAAGAAAAACATGAAGGCAGAAGTGTCGCCCTATCTTTCTTTCTATGAAGGCAAAAGGCACATAGTGTTCAATAACCAACAAGACGTGAAAACGGAACCAGAAACATCTGAGTCGGGTTTCTTAGAAAACATCCTTGCGCATCAGAAACGATCTCTTCGAAGGACCAGAGGCGTGTTATTGTTTTTCCAAAAGGTAATTCTTACAAATGTTCACAAGTGAGCGCTAACGTCGAGCGCTCATAAAACCCACAGCTTCGCTCCTACGTGAACATATCCACTCAGGCTCTCATCGTAAGCGTTCATATCTGAACATAAAGGTTAGATGATAGAAACGGAATGTGCCTTTGGTCCTGCGAGAGGAAAGCGCGTGATGCGTTACTCTGCATATCTTTTTTTTAAAAACTGCTCTTCATGCCAGTCAAGAAGATTTGCCTGTCCAAGTTATCGTCTCCTGCCTGACAATTATCATCCTCCCCCCTCCCCTCCCCCTCCCCACCCCCCATCTCCAGCCCCAATCCCCACCCCCCATCCCCACGCCCCATCCCCACGGCCTATCTCCACCCCCCATCCCCACCCCCCATCTAAACCCCCCATCCCCACGTCCCCATGTCCACGCCCCATGTAGACCCCGCATCCCCACCCCCCATCCCCACGCCCCATCCCCACGCCCGATCTTCATCCCCCATCCCCACCCCCCATCCCCACGTCCCCATCTCCACTCTTCATCTATACCCCCCATCCCCCATCCCCACGCCCGATCTCCACCCCCCATCCCCACCCCCCATCCCCACCCCCTATCCCCACTTCCCATCTCCATCCCCATTTCCCATCTCCAGCCCCCATCCCCATCCCCCATCCCCACTTCCCATCTCCATCCCTCATCCCCACGCCCCAGCCCCACGCCCCAGCCCCACCCCCACGCCCCAGCCCCAGGCCCGATACTCATCCCCGATCCCCTCTCTTCAACCTGTCAGGATGTGTCATTGTCTCCTCCCATAAACTCTATCACAAGGTATGGTTTGTACTTCATGAGGTCACGGTGGAAGTTTGACTGTCTAAGACATTGACGAAGCACCCAGTAAACCACAGTGGGTTTTTTCAAGTCAAGACGGATTTGGTCTCTGCCGGGAACCGCAAAACCCAAAGTCCGAATATTTTGGGGGCTAACGGAGCTGTGGGGTTTAGACGCGAGCACCATCTTCACTGGCGTGCAGAGATGACGTGTCGTATTGTATGTGGTCTTCTTCGTCTATCTATTACAGTCTGCTGTAAGGCTGCAGGCGTAGAAAGCAGTGAGGCAAAAAAAGCCTTTGCACCCTTTGCTCTTGTCCTAGGATAGCTTCCAAGTTCTTCTTTCACGCCCCCCCCCCCCTCTCCCCTATCCCCTACCCCCTTCTACTCTTTCAACCTCCCACCTCCACCCCTCCTCCTCCTCCTTGCTCCCGAGTCTAGACGCGTCCCCATAAACTATACATTTTTCATTCCTGCAACCTCCACGCCCTACTCCGATTTCTCACCACCTAACTCTGCAATATCCATTAACCTCGTCCTCTCTCTCCGACCCCCAACCAACACGTATATGATTCCCGCTGGCGTGTGTCCCGGTGCCATATCCTTATCTCCATAGACTCTACCTCCATTACCTCTGACTCACCCCCGTGATACGTGCACCTGTAATATTCACTTCAGCATCCTCCAGTCTCGCTTTCCCCAGTAAACGTGCACATGTACACACAAACACACACTGAGCAACGCATGCGCGCATGTCCACACACACACACACACACACACACACACACACACACACACACACAGAGGCGCGAAAACACCGTATTTGACGGAACAATTGCACTTGCAGTGCAGGATCACCACCATCCAATATCTTCGCGGTCTTCCTTTCGTTTCCTTTCTTGTCAGTCTGAGTCGGTTTGTATTCTCATATGGAAGGAGGGTCTGAACATTTGAATGACATTTCAGTTACAGTTTACGAAGAGGAAAAACTCACTGAAGAAACATTTTAATAGCTTTCGGGAACTGCGCACGAAGCAAATTACCAAACGCAACGGTGCCGTCTGTGACGTGTTAAGGCAAGAATTTGGACACGATAACGCTTTCACGGACCCTCCAGTATATTTTATTCATGGCATTCAGAGGAAAATAGCATGCCTCTGCAAATCGTCAGAATTTCGTTTTTTGTGGTATCTTACATTCTCGAAACTGTTCTTTGTTACTAGATCCTCCTCTTTAATGACCTGAAAGTCCCTCCAGATTCAAACACAAAACGAATCCCATTTGCATTATCGAATCACTGACTGCGTTTCAGAACTGGAATCGACGGCAACCCTTCTGTTTCATTTGCATATGCAAATCGCTTCGTGTGGTGTCATATCCGAGGTGGCACGGAAGACCTGTGGCTGGGGAGTGCCATTCCATGTTCTCAGGAACTTGCCACCCTCGATTGCAAGAACGCCTCGTCCACAGAAAAAGAAAAGGAAATGAAAGAGTGGGAAGAAATTGTTAGAGCTGTCAAATAGGAGATGAGAGTGACTGAAGGGAAGATGGGGCTAGAGACATTGGAGAAAGTGGAGATTCTTCCAGGAAGTGCGATGTCTTCCTATTAGTCACACCTGATATTAAGTTAAAGGGAAAGTGCTGAAGTGTTTGTTTTTTCAGCAGCAAAGCAGCAAACAAAATTGTGTTCAGGGTGCATCTCTTCTTTGAAAAACATTTCTTATTCTTATTATTTTTGCTTGGGGTGGTGTAGGGGGGCGGGGAGTCGTTGAGAGAGGAAAACTTTGTGTTTCAAGTCGATTTGTGAGCTTGCGTTCTGCATTGAACAGAGAGGAGAAAGCCACGTGACTCGGATTTCGTGATTCAAAGTGAGACGAAATGCCCAAGCGTCTTGATGTCAGTTGATTGGAAGTTGTTTAATGTTCCACATATTTTGCATTAGTCGGTACGTTCCAATATGCTGCTGTATGCATGGACATATCCTCGAATGTTGTGTCTAAAACACTCCTAACTTAGCATTTTTCCAGTAAAGCGATCGGTATAGTAATGACAGACTGTCGCAGAGGGGAGACTGAGAGGAAAAAGATTGAGAGAAATAAAACGGATGAATGAGTGAAATAAATGAATAAATATTCATCCATGAATACCGAGTAGGAGGGAGGAAGGGCAATGGCTAGAAGGTCGAAATACGTGGTGGAAGACATGGGACTTTAAAATATGACGACTCCACGCTGACAGCTCCAGTAACACCCTAGGATCAGTCTTCCAGCAGCGGAGATTAAATTCTTCTGAGCTAAACTTGTCCAGGGTCCCCCTGGGAGAGGCATGGCTCGACTGGAAAGTAAGTCACTTCACAGGAGAGAAATGGGAAGGAAGACAGATGTTGCGTACTAGCTATCATTGACGAAGTGCCTTGTTCTCAAAACACGACTGTTCCCGCAAGCTTTTTCGGTAGACATTGACAACGGAAATCAGAAAAAAAAATCTAAACACTGTTGAGTTAATAACCTTTCACGTCAAACAAGATTCATGTCACAGATACAAGAAACTGACTTGTTTCAGATTCCAGAAACTGGCTTGTCTCAGATGCAAGTAACTGGTTTGTGTCAAATACAAAAAAACGGATTTCATAGGCTTATCCAGCATTGTGCAATATTCATTTCCCACACAGCAAAATATGTTTTGTGGCTCTGAATAGGGACCAAAACTCTCCGTTTGCCAAACTACGTGTCATTGATGATGGCAGTTTGTCACTCGCCTTTGCACTCTTAGCTCCTCCTGTCTGTCCTTGTATGGGACGACTGTTTTGAGAAGTCCCAGTAATATGAACTTTTAGACGCGTGGCCAAATTGGCCATAATGGGATGACAATGGACTTGGAGGGAAACGGTAGGAAAATTGCTCAAAATCTGAAAGAAACTGCAAATAGAGAAGAAGAAACTGAGAAAGAATGAATAGGGGATGTGTGATTTGTGTTTTTGTGTATGTTTGTATGTGTATTTGTGTTTGTGCATGATTTGCGATTGTGTGTTTGTGTTTGCGTTTGTGCGTGTGTGTTCGTGCGTGCGTGCGTGCGTGTGTGTGCGTGTGCGTGCGTGCGTGTGTGTGTGTATGTGTATCTGTGGTGTGTGTGTGTGTGTGTGTGTGTGTGTGTGTGTGCAAAAGGTAAATGAGAAATAGAGGAGGTAGAAAGGGGATGGCGTGTGGGGTTTAGGGGGTGGGAAAGGCGATAGAGAGATGTTGGGAAGTAGATAGTGTGAGGCAGAAACATAGAACAATATGGAATTATCACCAAAGATTGTAGACTGCCAAATTGGGGAAGGGAGAGGAGAGAGAGAGAGAGAGAGAGAGAGAGAGAGAGAGAGAGAGAGAGAGAGAGAGAGAGAGAGAGAGAGAGAGAGAGAGACAGAGAGAGAGAGACAGAGAGAGAGAGACAGATAGAGACAGCGAGAGAGACAGAGAGATAGAGAGACAGAGAGAGATAGAGAGAGACACAAAGAGAGCCACAGAGAGAGACACAGAGAGATACACAGAGAGAGACACAGAGAGAGAGAGACAGAGAGAGAGAGGGAGAGAGAGGGAGAGACAGAGAGAGAGAGAGAGAGAGGGAGAGACAGAGAGAGAGACAGAGAGAAAGAGAAAGAGACAGAGAGAGAGAGACAGAGAGAGAGAGAGATTGTATTTCTGTGTCTGCGTGCGTGCGTGAGTGTGCGTGTGTTCGTTCGTGCGTGTGTTTGTGCGTGCGTGTATTTGTGCGTGCGTGCGTGCATGCGCGCGCGTGTGTGCGGTATACACCCTCTGTACTTTTATTCGTAAGTTCCAACTGACTCATTTGACTTAAAGGGAACGTAATAATTTTTTTCAGAAGCTGTACCGCAATTAACATGTGGTCAGACTGCATGTCTTGCTTGAAATACTTTTTTCTCCTTTGTTGTTTTTGTTGCTGTTTGTGAAAAGTGTAAACTTTTGTTACAAGCCGAGTTGTCAGCTCTTTTTCAAATGACTTGGATTTTGCGACGAAGTACATTCATAGTGTGACGTACTATGTTCAAAGTGGAATGTAGTGCATTCATAGTGTGACGTACCACGTTCAAAGTGGAATGTAGTGCATTCATAGCGTGACGTACCATTTTCAAAGTGGAATGTAGTGCATTCTTAGTGTGACGTACCACGTTCAAAGTGGAATGTACTGCATTTATAGTGTGACGTACCACGTTCAAAGTGGAATGTAGTGCATTCATAGTGTGACGTACCACGTTCAAAGTGGAATGTAGTTCATTCATAATGTGACGTACCACGTTCGAAGTGGAATGTAGTACATTCATACTGTGGCGTACTACGTTCATAGTGGGACGTACTACGTGCCAAGTGGAATGTACTACGGTCAAAGTGGGACGTAGTGCGTTCGTAGTGTGACTTACTACGTTCAAAGTGGAATGTAGCGCGTTCATAATGTGGCGTACTACGTTCAAAGCAAAATGTAGTGCGTTCATAGAGTTGCGTACTACGTTCAAAGTGGAATGTAGTGCGTTCATAGTGTGACGTACCACGTTTAAAGTGGAATGTACTGCATTCATAGTGTGACGTACCACGTTTAAAGTGGAATGTAGTGCATTCATAGTGTGACGTACCACGTTCAAAGTGGAATGTAGTGCGTTCATAGAGTTGCGTACTACGTTCAAAGTGGAATGTAGTGCGTTCATAGAGTTGCGTACTACGGTCAATGTGGGACGTAGTGCTTTCATAGTGTGGCGTACTACGTTCAAAGTGGGACGTAGTGCATTCATAGTGTGGCGTACTACGGTCAATGTGGGGCGTAGTGCTTTCATAGTGTGGCGTACCACGTTTAAAGTGGAATGTAGTGCATTCATAGTGTGACGTACCACGTTCAAAGATGAATGTAGTGCGTTCATAGAGTTGCGTACTACGGTCAAAGTGGGACGTAGTGCTTTCATAGTGTGGCGTACTACGTTCATAGTGGGACCAAGTGCGCAAGCGTTTTGGTGTCAGTTGATCGGTCATTGTTGATGTGCCACTTATTCTGCAGTAGTCGGTTTTTCAAGTATGCTGTTGCCTGCATGGAAATATTCTCGAATATTGTATCAAAACCACCCTTAAAATTAGCACTTTTCCTTGAATAGTTTATCGTCATTGCTATAGCTTGCAAGAGGTCGTACAGTTTTCGCAACGATGAGTCACTGTAGCTATGAAACACGGTATCGAAGACATTGCAAAGTTACTGTATTAGGGCAATGACTGTGGTTTCTTGTAGCAGTATTTCACCCTTACCTGAGGCAGGGACCGCCTGGGTTTGGGGACGCTCGATGAATCCTTTGCAGGCACGCGAAAGCAATCCCAGAGCAAGACAAATGGGACCCACAAAGGCAAATGCAGCAGCATATATGTTTCACTGGGGTCATCCTGAAGCCAGACCACGGCCACATTGCTAGTTACTCGCACTGCAGTGCTTCTTTACTACCCTTCAAGTGTCTGGTTTTCCTCCTGGATGTCCTCGAAGGAATATGCCATAAAAAACATTCCTTGTTTTATACCTATACCTCTCAGCCAGTGTTTATAACGTTGTACTTGAACGAGTCAGTTGTCCTTCCCTGAAAAAGACTTATGCAGAGATTTCACAAGCTCTGTAGGTTGACTTTTATTTCTAACTGAGCGAAACTGGTCATTTCTTTCTGGCTCTTGTCAAGGGAAGAAGGGCTCGCTGCTCCTCAGATGTCAAAGTAACTTGGAATTTTTGCCGGTCCTTGGGACCTTGGAAGCCATGCACTGCCTGAACCAGACAAAAACATGACCCGTGCCACTTCTCACGGCCTTTTTCCCAGTACCCTGTGGCGTGCATGTCTTGAGTAGATCACTCTAAAGCGGGAGCAAGGAGGGCAGGCAACTCGCTCTTGGACACGACTCTGTCCGTAGAGCGAGGTCACACCA
>JAWQFJ010006117.1:85000-87500 GCA_034096865.1 Theodoxus fluviatilis | reverse complement strand
TCAAAGCTGTCGTTTTGTAGTTTTTAAAATGAAAATAATAATCTAAAATCTTCAGATCCGACTTTGTAAACCTTTGGCTTGATCAGATCACGGATAATTCTGTCAAAGAATTTCCTGACAAGAAAACAATGCACTCTCTGTCTACGCAAAGCAATGACAATGCAAAAAGCAGTCGATGAATCTGGAAATGATACGCTCATTTCTTCGCTGCTCTCCCCCTGTAGGTTCAAGGTAAGAATTGACCCACCGCGTCTCCCTACGCGATTCGTAAGAGGCGAATAACTAGGGACACCGTGACTTGATTTGCGTTTACTCCCAACTGTTCTAGTGATTTTCGAGCGTAATGGCCTTACATAACCTACACAGGTTGATAGGCCGTAAAACTCCATCCATCCATCCATCCATCCATCCATCCATCCATCCATCCATCCATCCATCCATCCATCCATCCATCCATCCATCCACCCACCCACCCACCCATCCATCCATCCATCCATCCATCTATCTTCGCTGCTCATTTCTGCAAACGTATACGACTTTTTCCACAACGAAATTTCACTCCGGTCTCTAATCAGGTTATGTGTTCACGTGTGTTCCTTGTCCAGGGCACGTGCAAGCTGGTGGCGAAGTATCTGGAAGAGAGGCCACCTGCAGACGACGCCTCCAAGTGCCAACGACGAGAGCTGGAGAAGGCCTTTCCCCTCTACACCATGATGAGACGTCTCCATCTCGCTGGTGCCCCAAGTCAGTGTCTATAGCTGTCTGTGTCTCTAGCTCTCTGTGTTTCTTCTCTGTCTCTGTCTAGTCTCTGTGTCTAGTCTATGTCTCTTTTACATGCAGAAGGCCTTTCCCCTCTACACCATAATGAGACGTCTCCATCTCACTGGTGCCCCAAGTCAGTGTCTATTCCTGTCTGTGTCTCTCTGTGTTTCTTCTCTGTCTCTGTCTAGTCGCTGTGTCTAGTCTATGTCTCTTTTACATGGAGAAGGCCTTCCTCCTCTACACCATGATGATACGTCTTCACCTCACTGGTGCCCCAAGTCAGTGTCTATTGCTGTCTGTGTCTCTCTGTGTTTCTTCTCTGTCTCTGTCTAGTCGCTGTGTCTAGTCTATGTCTCTTTTACATGGAGAAGGCCTTTCCCCTCTACACCGTGATGATACGTCTCCACCTCACAGGTGCCCCAAGTCAGTGTCTTTTGTTGTCAGTGTCACTCTCTGTTTCTCGTCTCTGTCTCAACGTCTAGTCTATGTCTCTCTGTCACTGTCTCCTACATGGAGAAGGCCTTTCCCCTCTTTATCATGAGACGTCTCCATCTCACCGGTGCCCCAAGTCAGTGTCTATCGCTGTCTGTGTCTCTCTGTGTTTCTTCTCTGTTTCTGTCTAGTCTCTGTGTCTAGTCTATGTCTCTTTTACATGGAGAAGGCCTTTCTCCTCTACACCGTGATGATACGTCTCCACCTCACTGGTGCCCCAAGTCAGTGTCAATCGTTGTATGTGTCTCTCTGTGTGTCTCGTCTCTGTCTCTCTGTCTAATCTATGTCTCTCTGTCACTGTATTTTACACGTAGAAGGTCGTTCCACTCTACACCGTGATGAGACGTCTCCACCTCACTGGTGCCCCAAGTCAGTGGCCATCTCTGTGTCTCGTCTCTGTCTCTCTGTCTAGTCTATGTCTCTCTGTCTAGTCTATGTCTCTCTGTCACTGTCTTTTACATGAAGAAGGTCATTCCACTCTACACCATGATGAGACGTCTCAACCTCACTGGTGTCCCAAGTCAGTGTCTATCTCTCTGTGTGTCTCTTTGTGTCTCGTCTCTCTCTCTTTCTAGTCTATGTCTCTCTGTCACTGTCTTTTACATGGAATATGCCGTTCCAGTCTTAACCATGATGAGACGTCTGACCTTACTTGTGCCACAAGTCAATATTTGTCTTTCTCTGTGTCTTTATGTGGCTCATCTCTGCCTGCCTGCCTGCCTGCCTGTCTGTCTGTGCATCTGTCTGTCTGTGTGTTTGTATGTGTGTCTGTCTGTGGATGTGTGTCTGTCTGTCTGTCTGTCTGTCTGTCTGTCCGTCTGTCCGGTCTGTCTGGTCTGTCTGGTCTGTCTGGTCTGTCTGGTCTGTCTGGTCTGTCTGGTCTGTCTTGTCTGTCTGTGCCTGTGCCTGTGTGCCTGTGTCTGTGAGTCTGTCTGTGTGTTTGTCTGTCTGTCTGTCTGTCTGTCTGTATATATGTGTGTCTATCTGTGTGTGTCGGTATGTCTGTGTGTCTGTGTGTCTGTCTGTCTGTCTGTCTGTCTGTCTGTCTGTCTGTCTGTCTGTCTGTCTGTCTGTCTGTCTGTCTGTATGTCTGTCTTTTAAATGAAATCGTTCGTTCGTTCGTTTATTCTTTCATTTACTCGTTCTTTCTCATTCTCTTACATGGCTGCACGCTCACCATGGTGTGCATGCTTTGCAGAGAGCGAGTGTTCCTTGCACTCGACACACACCCTGCGACACTCCGTGG
>JAWQFJ010006117.1:65000-80000 GCA_034096865.1 Theodoxus fluviatilis | reverse complement strand
TTTAAGGCTCTGTGTGTGTACGTGTGTGTGTGTGTGTGTGTGTGTGTGTGTGTGTGTGTGTGTGTGTGTGTGTGTGTGTACGCGCGCGCGTGTTCGTTTATTTGTTTGTATTTTCATGAGAGAGAGGGGGGGGGGGGAGGAGGAAGACGTGGAGGTGAACAAGAGGTATCATGGCGTACTGTAAATTATTGTCCATTACAAGTGGTACCTCCCTTAACAGTTGTGAGTCTTTAATATGCAAATGTACATCAAATGCGGAGAAACGTCACTTAAACTCTGACCTATTATAATCAATACCCTACTTTCGCGAATAGTTCTAAATTAGCGATTGACATATGTACACTTAAATTTCAAATATCCCAAAGAAGCAGATCTTTTCCGCAAAACGCCAACTATGTACATTACCTAAACTTAGCACATGTTCACACACACACACACACACACACACACACACACACACACACACACACACACACACACACAAGCACACAAACACACACACACACACACACACACACACAGAGAGAGAGAGAGAGAGAGAGAGAGAGAGAGAGAGAGAGAGAGAGAGAGAGAGAGAGAGAGAGAGAGAGAGAGAGAATCAGAAACCGTATGACTGTTAATCTCTTTCCAGATGGCACAGCTGCCTTTCCTGAAACAGGACAAGATTTCCTTTGCTCAGGTGGCGGAACTCACCCCTGGCACCGTCTTTGTAAGTCTTCTCCTCCACAGTGTTTAAAAGTCCTCGTCTGCAGAGTGTTTAAAAGTCCTCGTCTCCACAGTGTTTAAAAGTCCTCGTCTGCAGAGTGTTTAAAAGTCCTTGTCTGCAGAGAGTTTAAAAGTCCTCGTCTCCACAGCACATAAAAGTCCTCGTCTGCACAGTGTTTAAAAGTCCTTGTCTGCAGAGTGTTTAAAAGTCCTCGTCTGCACAGTGTTTAAAAGTCCTTGTCTGCAGAGAGTTTAAAAGTCCTCGTCTCCACAGCGTATAAAAGTCCTCGTCTGCACAGTGTTTAAAAGTCCTCGTCTCCACAGTGTTTAAAAGTCCTCGTCTGCACAGTGTTTAAAAGTCCTTGTCTGCAGAGTGTTTAAAAGTCCTCGTCTGCACAGTGTTTAAAAGTCCTCGCCTCCACAGTGTTTATATGTCCTCATCTCCACAGTGTTTATATGTCCTCGTCTCCACAGTGTTTAAAAATCCTCATCTCCACAGTGTTTAAAAATCCTCGTCTCCACAATGTTTAAAAATCCTCATCTCCACAGTGTATAAAAATCCTCGTCTCCACAATGTTTAAAAATCCTCATCTCCACAGTGTTTAAAAATCCTCATCTCCACAGTGTTTAAAAATCCTCGTCTCCACAATGTTTAAAAATCCTCATCTCCACAGTGTTTAAAAATCCTCGTCTCCACAGTGTTTATATGTCCTCGTCTCTACGGCGTTTGTCTGTTTCTTTCACATTTCTCCTCAAAACAAGCCAATGGAGACGGAGGCTTCTTAGATCATGAGCACCACTGTGAGCTCCGGTTATGAACGAAAACCTTTATTGTTAGACCTCAAACTCATTACAAATAGTATGTAATTTATTGCATCACTTCAAACACGAAAGAATACAGAGGACTAGCTAGTCACCACCAATCCCTCCGATAACTATCTTGGTCCAACCCAGGCATTCCACCTCTTCATGCATACGACTTATCAGACAGAACAATGTTTCAGCGCTTAAACACACCAATGAATCGTAGACCAACAGCCCAGATTGCTCATTCGATGGCATTGATAACACATACACAGAAGTCTCTTCATGTGAGACTATTTGTTACTGGCAAATTAGCCAGACGGATATCTTCATAATAGGGGCATTGCAGTATTAAATGGATTTCATCCTTATCTGTATCACTACACAACGGACAAGTATAGTCAACGTTGCTATTTGCGTACATGTATACGTTCATGTGCCCAGATGTCTCTTATGGTTGACTCCAGTAGAACCCAACAAACACGCACAGTGCATGAGTACACGGTCAGTCCCTCAGCTTCTACTCGCTTGTTGAAACCATGTCTTTTGACAGGCGGAGATAGGCGAGCATGCTTCGGGGTTGGACGATGTGCGAGGCGCAGAGCCGTGGTTCTATCCCTGGGACGGGAAAAATCTGGGTTTATTTAAATATCTTGACAATGTGGGATGTTATACCGACTACAACCCTGTGTCGTTAGCTTTGCTTCAGCGTCCACGACGGGCCAAAGCAAAAAGACAAAAAGTATTTACGGGAACACTTCCCATCCCTTCAAACTTCTGAGCAAATAGGGGTACGCGATTTAACGCTGGGAGAGTCGGCACCCTTATGTCGTCTGGCCAGAGATACTATAATATATATATATAATAGTGCCTCTGGTCTGGCCTTCTGCATCCCCAGTGTCTTCCGGTATCATTCGTTTAAGTATTGGCTTCCGATCACTGAAGTGGTAAAACAGGCACCATTACCTCAGTGATTGTGGGCTCCTGAGGGAGTGAGAGACTATTGGTTTTCATTGACCTTCTCAAGCAAAGAAGTCATTACCTTGCCATCTACTGTTTATCTTATCCAGCCAAAGAGACAATGTGTCTATCGATAGTTTTTTCTTCCACAATTTCATTTTGTCGCAACTGTACATGTAGATATTTTGATTTGGGGATGAACAATATTGTTCATAAATGTTTTTCTAAAGTTATTCACAGAGCGCAGCGAAGTATCTCATCGCAGTTGTATTATCCTATAACCCTTTTCTAGCAGAACAAAAACAGCAACAATAAGTGTCTCCAGTCCAAATAGTCAATGAGATAATGCGAAGATCAACAGTGCAAAGTTCAATGGGACATTAAGGTCAACGTCAAGAGAGACGTGTGAGTCAGCAGCGTTCTGAGACGGTCATGAGTTGCTTCCCTTGCCTCACAGGGTCTGGAATCGGTGGTACCGGGACCTTTGACATCTCTGGCGGTTGTCAGTGCTGGGGCGGAGTGCATCTTCATTTCCAAGAAGTTCTTCCTGGAGGAAGCCAGCATCAAGGTGCTCAGGGTCGTTGGCGACATTGTAAGTACCAAAAAGGGCATCGTAATCATCATTAGCAGCAGCAACAGCGGCACGACGACGACGACGACGACGACGAAAATTGCTATAACAACAAGAACTACGACTCGACGATCACAGCAGCATATGCAGTAGCAAAACAACGATAATGACGACGACAACGACGAAACTTGAGATAACAACAACGACGACGACGATGACTGCAAGAGCTGCAGCAGAGCAATGTTGACGACGAAAATGGCAATAACAACAACGACGATGACAGCAGGAGGAGGAGGAGTAAGAATGGAGGCGGTAGCGGAAGGCGTAGGAATAGCAATGTCGCGAAATATAAAAGAACACCACGACCACAATCAAAACAGCAGCGGTAACTTCAGAAGCACCAGAAGTACCATGATGACAATGACGACGAAAAAAATAAAGAAAACCACTATCGCAGTCACCGCCACAGAAACGTCTGTCAACTGATAAGTGTTTTGAGGTCAGTATTTGCTGCCTGTTTTCTTTTTGTAGACCGCACCTTTGATTCATGTGGCATATGTATCGGAGTATTCTGCCTTAATTTTGGCGCATTGTTACATCAGTGTCGTATGCATAGCTTTATGCTCTTCAAAAGCTGTGAAGGTTTCAATGTAAGAATCTTATACACTGACTTTTGCTTTTAATTGCATAATCTGAGCAAGTAATCAAGTTTGTAATTGTATCTCCCTTACAAATAGTTCGGCATTAAAGTCCGAATCTCTTTATGTCCATCAGCACGGGTTTGCAGAGATACTCCGTCTTCTCACAGTCTGTCAAGTCAGGCTTCTCATTGTCAGACTCCAACACAGATGAATTTTCAATGCAACATAGCAACGTTCTGATTCAATCCAGGCTATAAGTGTGGGTGCCGAGCGTGAAGCTGTAGGCTGAGAAGTTTACATGTGTGTGTGTGTGTGTGCGTGTGTGCGTGCGTGCGTGCGTGCATGCATGCGTGTGTGTGTGTCTGCGCGCACGCGTCGCGCGCGCGCCTGTGTGTGCGTGTGAGTATGCTTCTAATAAAAAACAATACAAAAATAACCATAATATTAACATCACAATCATGCTCATTATCATCATCATCGTCGTCGTCGTCGTTGTCATCGTCTCGTCGTCGTTATTATTGTTGTCACGACCACCATCACAACCATTATCATCATCGTCGCCGTCACTTTTCTTATGTGGCACCTGACAACCTGCCTGACTGCAGGTTACTACCTACCCCACCCAGGCCTTCATCCGCAACCGAGTGCGAGTGGGTCGAGACTGGGCCCGCTACAAACAAGCCTTAATCAGAAACATCGTCACCTCCGCTGGCAGGGAGTACCAGCTTCCTGTGTGATGACAATCCCCCACCTGCATTCTTCCTACCTTTCTTTCTTTCTACTTTCTTTCCTACCATCCTTCCTTTTGTCCTTCCGTCTGTCCTTCCTTCAGTCTTTAACCCTTTCTTCCTCCCTTTCCTTTATTTTTCAGACATAACTCTCTGATCTCCATCATCACCAGTTTTCATTCATCTCTCTTCTCCGTATTCTTCGTCTCCTTATCTCGTGTATATCGCTCCCTGACTTTCGACTTCAGCTCTTGTCTAACGCTGTCTTCCTTACGATCACTCCTACGTTGTCCTTCTTGCTGCCACTGCTGTCCAAGGTGCAACGTCACAGTGGTCAATCCTTACCCCCTCCCATCTCCCTCCCTCCCCCCCCCCCCCATGTTAAGTCTCTCCGTTCCAATTTCAACCTGGTACCACGCACACACACACACACACACACACACACACACACACACACACACACACACACACACACACACACATACACATACAAACTCAAAAACATACACACACATACGCACACACACACACATACATACAAACAAAAGAACATATACACAGACACATACGCGCGCGCGCACACACACGCGCGCGCGCACGCTTGCACACGCACGCACACACAAATACATGTTCCTAGATACCCCAGCCCCTTTCTCTTCAGTACGAACTACGAAGACACAGTTGTGTAATTTTGTATTTGTATTGTATGATAACGTGTCGATAGTCTCTCTGTCTCCCTAAGAAACAACTACGAAATATCAGGGAGCCCTCACTTCGGGACACTACGCGTCTCTCTCGATATACTATATGTTCAAAGTATCCATTGGCAGTCCTTGTTTTCCCCTGTCTTTCATGAAAAACTCTCAGCTCTAAACACTAGATCTACTTGTGACCACGCATGCATGGCTACCAAGTAGTAAATACTCCTTTTGCATTCGTGTTTATCTCCATTGGACTAACAATATGTCTGTGTTGTATGGTTTGCATTACTCATTTAGTGAGGTATGCTTTTAGTGCATTTTTAAATCCACTTCTTTGAAGACCCCACCCCCCACCCCCCCTCCTCAAAAACATAAAAAACGAAAGTTTCAGAAAATGAAACAAAACATTTTGCTTGACAGCGACACTAATTCGACGAAAGGCTAACTTTTATATTGGCTTTTCAACTTTTACTTTGACCTTTGTATATTTCGTAGTTTCAAAAAAACAAAACATTGATATCGTCGGCAAGAACAGGACTTTAAGCGCACAATCGATTCTGACTATGTATGAACTCAGTTTTAACATTTACACATTTTTGGTTGGAGGTATCAAAGTTGAAGAAACAGCCAAATGAATAGACGACTTCTTGCGACGACTTTATTTCTTACATCAACGATTTCTTTACTCGACTATTTTATTCTTTTCCTTTTTTAAACACGTTTACCAGTACTGTTTCAAACATTTATCTATTTCAAATTGGCTTCTACTTCAAGATATGTCCAATTTTTCACATTGATTAATCAGTGGTACATTGTACTTGAAGCATCTCTACTAAACATTTTTGGGATATACCATAAATTTGGAGAAACAAAAAGAGAAAACTCATCTAGACACTCAAAACAAATGTTTAAAATGATTTCTTCGTGGTTTTGTTTAGTTTAGCTCTTTGAAATGTCAATATTATTCTCATAATCATTTAATACTTGGATAAATCCAGCGTTTCTGTTCACTTTAGCATATAATAATAAAACCGTCAAGTGTTATTATTCTTCTTAGCGTTAACAATGTTATACACATCCCTTTTTTAACAGCGATGTTTTATCATTTCTACGTGATACTAATGCGATGACCCGAATACCCGTTGTTTCTCTTCTCTCTCTGCACACAGGCGTTTGCGATGAATGTAGCGATAAAAAAGAAACAAATAGGACCGGACCTTATAAACCTTTTATTTGCATCTCTGGTAAATACAAAAATGATGTCAGCGTTGCTTCGAAGCATTCTGCTGTATGAGTCTTATGTCTGTGAAAGATGGTCTTCATTAAATAAATGCAGCTGTATATCACACTGTGACAGATTCATGTTTTCCCCTCTTTATTGTTTTGATGATTTAAGTGTGTTTTAAGACTGAAGCCTTTAACGTTTTCATAGCTGAGAAAAGCTGTCCCCTGCTGGATCTTAGTCTCAGAGAATCCTGGCACAACCTTTCTGCACTGGAGTTGTTTTTCTGGGTCGGATGCCACATGGCTGTTTTTGTATATACCGGACTTCCTGCGAGGTGGGGTGACCGATGTCCTTGACTTGTTTTTCTGCCAAGTCAGCTTTCTGTCCAAGAGTTTTGCGCATGCGTGAAAAGGGTTGAGGTGTTTCAATAAAACTACATTGCATGCCCAATTTTAATCAGTTGGCGAAAGGACAGGGTGCTAGAACACCACGCTCCCGTCCAAGCTACTCCGTGTGTCTGATCCCCTCCCCAGAGCACGTAAAACGAGAGAAGTATTTGTATCATCCCTGTTTGCCCAAAAGAAAGAGAATTGGGCCGTAATTGATTAAATCCCTTTTGAAGGGGTTGTCACGTATAAGAGAGTAAGTTTTCTCACCCTCCAAACCAAAGCAGTGAGAGTTGTGGAGACTCTCACCCCAGAAGTTGACCAACGCGCTGACACGCTTGCGGCTGGAGCGAGGCCTGCCTCAAACCCCTCCCAAGAGCGCCTGCCACGCTCGCCTGCACGCCTGCTGGTCTGAGATGCCCAGCCGCACAGCCGTCGTCTGCTTGAGATCGCTCCCCTCCTGCCTGGCTCCCTCCCGCCTGCCCAGGCTGGAACAACGCTGACCACTACAGCCGGGGAAATCCCACCGCCAAAAGTTTTCGTCTGCTGTGGTGTTTCCATGTGTCATTGCTCTTCGCAAAGGAACGCGAAGAAGCAATAATGAATGGCCTTTGTTCTCGGTCGAGAACGTGAGATCAGTGAACTGTGCGTCCACTAGAATCACATTAGAAATTCGTCGTTGGAATCATCCACTAAAAATCTCGTGAGTACTCATGAATTACGTCTGACTTTAAAGACTGAACTCTTGTCTAAACTAATAGAAAACACTGACCCGTTACCCACTGCCAGAAGTCGCATTGGGCAAGGAAAGAAACATTTGGTCCTCATGATACATCGAACAATCATTATATGCTTGAAAGCCACAAAGGGGCGACTGATCGATTATCTGCGTTTCTGATTATTAAATACCTTTTCTTAATTGTCAAACATGTTGTCCTCCTGTTCCTTTGCATGTGCATGACAGAGATTTTGATTTATTTTAATTGTGCGTTCCTTCTCCCCAAGCAAATCCCCTAGACACAAGCGCATATAGCGCCGAGCCTGTGTTTTAATAAACACAAGGGAGGAGAAACGTCACAGCATGGGGTGCTCGTCCAAAATGTGGAAGCAATTGTTCAGAGTTTTGTAGGGCATGAATAATTATGTTGGATAACCATTGCCATTGTGATTTATCACCCTTTTTGAGTAACCCTGTTTGGCATTCTTGTCTGGGCTTGCTAGAGATCACGTGGTTTGTGATGTTTTGATGTTTGCTGATTTCTTAGCGTTTGTGAAGATCACGGAATTTCCACAATGGATTACAGAGCAGTGTTGAAGATTGAGTCTGAGATTGATTCAATAGATAGAGCAGGTTTGGAGTTTTGATAGAGAAGTTTGGTTTGAGTGCAGGCGAGGGTTCTATTAAAGATTTTGCAAGGGATTTTGTGCAAGTTCAGAAGAGCGGAGTTAGTGAGGATAGCAAGGGGGAAGTGGAAGAGGGAAAAACGAGAAATGGAGGTTAAGTGGGAGGAGAAGAGAGGAAGAGAGAGACAGCAGATGGAGAAGGATGGGGAAGAGAGAGAAAGGGCTAGAGAATCTATGAGGAGTGAAATGGAGGTGAAGTGGGAGGAGAAGAGAGAGAGGGAGAGACAGCAGATGGAGAAGGATAGGGAAGAGAGAGAAAGGGCTAAAGAAGCTATGAGAAGAGAGATGGGAAGAAAGGTGAAGAAGTGGGAGAGCTTGGTTTTCGAACAAGCCAAATTGAGGCAGGAGAGAGAGAGAGAGAGAAGAAGAGGAGAAACAGAGAGAGGGAGAGACTGGTAGAAAAAGGAAGGAGGAGCTCCGACCTAGAGGGGAGCAGGTGTAAAGCCCTACCTGTGTTGATTAAGGTGTGAATCCTTATCTGTGTTGTTTAAGGTGTGAATCCTTATCTGTGTTGTTTAAGGTGTGAAACCTTACCTGTGTTCATTAAGGTGTGAAACCTTATTTGTGTGGATCAAGGTGTGAAGCCTTGTGAAGATGACAGGTGTGAAGCCTGCTTAATTAATGATGATGGTGAGAAGCCTCATCAAAGGTGAGAAGCCTTGTGAAGATGACAGGTGTGAAGCCTGCTTAATTAATGATGATGGTGAGAAGCCTCATCAAAGGTGAGAAGCCTTGTGAAGATGACAGGTGTGAAGCCTGCTTAATTAATGATGATGGTGAGAAGCCTCATCAAAGGTGAGAAGCCTTGTGAAGATGACAGGTGTGAAGCCTGCTTAATTAATGATGAAGGTGAGAAGCCTCATCAAAGGTGAGAAGCCTTGTGTTGATGACAGGTGTGAAGCCTGCTTAATTAATGATGAAGGTGAGAAGCCTCATCAAGGGTGTGAAGCCTGATTAATTAAGTTGTTGTGGGTGTGATGCCTACTGAATGTTGGGTGCGATGCCTAACTAAGTGTTGTGGGAGGAAGATATGCTTCCTATTAGTGTTATCCCTTTGAAGGGTGTCATATTGAGCAGAGTATAGCTCATTGATGTGCAGGTAATTTCCCCCTGTGGGTACGGGGTTGTTTAAGAATTGTCCCACCGCGTCCCCTACGCGATTCGTAAGAGGCGAATAAATAGGCGGATCGTCAGACAGACGATAGTAGTTGTTGTAAATTCCTATTGTTAGAGAGGAATAGGAACCTCTTTTTGTTCCCTTGATTTCTGTAGACCTACCCTGTAGAGTTTGCAGGGAGAATGCTTCTTTTTGGTTGTCAAAGTGGTGAACTGTTTATCAGAAGTTTTGACATGTTTCATGTTGAGTGGCTTTGCTGAAAGCGAGTTGGTTTTGAGTCCGGATGGACTGGTAGACTGCACTGAAGTTTTGCAGCAACAATGTCAATGATGAGATTGCATCTCCTGTTTTGAGTCTGTGTTTTGAAATTTTCTTGTTAAACTCAGTAAGAAAATTCCACTTTGAAGGGGGAGGGAGTGTGACAGATTCATGTTTTCCCCTCTTTATTGTTTTGATGATTTAAGTGTGTTTTAAGACTGAAGCCTTTAACGTTTTCATAGCTGAGAAAAGCTGTCCCCTGCTGGATCTTAGTCTCAGAGAATCCTGGCACAACCTTTCTGCACTGGAGTTGTTTTTCTGGGTCGGATGCCACATGGCTGTTTTTGTATACAGGACACTTCCTGCGAGGTGGGGTGACCGATGTCCTTGACTTGTTTTTCTGCCAAGTCAGCTTTCTGTCCAAGAGTTTTGCGCATGCGTGAAAAGGGTTGAGGTGTTTCAATAAAACTACATTGCATGCCCAATTTTAATCAGTTGGCGAAAGGACAGGGTGCTAGAACACCACGCTCCCGTCCAAGCTACTCCGTGTGTCTGATCCCCTCCCCAGAGCACGTAAAACGAGAGAAGTATTTGTATCATCCCTGTTTGCCCAAAAGAAAGAGAATTGGGCCGTAATTGATTAAATCCCTTTGGAAGGGGTTGTCACGTATAAGAGAGTAAGTTTTCTCACCCTCCAAACCAAAGCAGTGAGAGTTGTGGAGACTCTCACCCCAGAAGTTGACCAACGCGCTGACACGCTTGCGGCTGGAGCGAGGCCTGCCTCAAACCCCTCCCAAGAGCGCCTGCCACGCTCGCCTGCACGCCTGCTGGTCTGAGATGCCCAGCCGCACAGCCGTCGTCTGCTTGAGATCGCTCCCCTCCTGCCTGGCTCCCTCCCGCCTGCCCAGGCTGGAACAACGCTGACCACTACAGCCGGGGAAATCCCACCGCCAAAAGTTTTCGTCTGCTGTGGTGTTTCCATGTGTCATTGCTCTTCGCAAAGGAACGCGAAGAAGCAATAATGAATGGCCTTTGTTCTCGGTCGAGAACGTGAGATCAGTGAACTGTGCGTCCACTAGAATCACATTAGAAATTCGTCGTTGGAATCATCCACTAAAAATCTCGTGAGTACTCATGAATTACGTCTGACTTTAAAGACTGAACTCTTGTCTAAACTAATAGAAAACACTGACCCGTTACCCACTGCCAGAAGTCGCATTGGGCAAGGAAAGAAACATTTGGTCCTCATGATACATCGAACAATCATTATATGCTTGAAAGCCACAAAGGGGCGACTGATCGATTATCTGCGTTTCTGATTATTAAATACCTTTTCTTAATTGTCAAACATGTTGTCCTCTCCTGTTCCTTTGCATGTGCATGACAGAGATTTTGATTTATTTTAATTGTGCGTTCCTTCTCCCCAAGCAAATCCCCTAGACACAAGCGCATATAGCGCCGAGCCTGTGTTTTAATAAACACAAGGGAGGAGAAACGTCACACACACGTTGGCTTGCTTGTGTTTTTACTACGGTTACAAAGTGGCTTGAAAATAAATGTTGTTTTGGACGGCATCGGGCGCTGTAGTAACCCTCGTATTAAACAACGTGTACATAAATATTGATTGTAATACTGATAATTCTCCCAACAAGACCTATTAGTAATAATCAATAGATACTAGACAGATTTTTTAAAAATCTGTCTTCATCTGGATACTTTTTATTATGGAAACCATGGAATGTAGAAGATGTAACCACAACAGGTTCTTTACTTTTAAATATTTCTCGCGTTCAGATGATGGACGAGTCGAATTTCCTCCTTCAAACACTTTCTCATAATTGCCGAGACGAAAACAGTACCGACTGTAATAATTTTGACATTCACATTGATATTTGTTTTTTCATGTTTAGTGATAGTAATTACAACTTTTGAAGCTTTGCAGATCTGAAGTGGTCACTGTCCGAGGTATCTCTTGTTTGTCACCATGATTTGGTACTTGAAATATCTCGCAGCAGCAAGACATGGGATGTGTTTCTTGAATGAAAAACCACAGCAATCCGTGGTATATATATATATATATATATATATATATATATATATATATATATATATATATATATATATATATATAACACGGCGTTCATCCAATGGCTAAACACAATTTGATCCATGGCACGATCATCTTTGTCCATTGTATCTCCATGGCATTCCAAAAGGTTCCGTTTGCTATTCTCCAGAACTTCAAAACACTGGGATGGCACAGAAACGTCCTGAAGAACACTACTATCCCCATCAAAGAGAGAACATATCAAATCATATTTCCCTACAGGTTAAGAGGATCGTGAACTTCGACTTGTGACCCTCGGTGATTTCAAAGAAGCGTTTTCATTCTTCTTCACCTCTGCCAATGACACGAGGCGAAAAAGTGGAAACCTGATACAACTCTGACTACTTGCTTCAGGTAGCTCTCGTCGTGCAGAACCGACTTATCGCCCTTTCATCTGCGTCAGTTCCGGTTATTTTGTCTCCGACGCTTGGACAGTGGAAAACGGGCACAACGTGTCAATCGAGTCAGTGACATCAAACCTTTGTATCACTCAGAATGAGCAGATGTATTGACAAAGATCCACACGTTGCAGCTGTGGAGAGTCCAGGGTTTGAGGTTCGATTCTCTTTTGCTGTGTCTAAAATGCAGCAAGTTGATTTAAATATTTTGTGATGCTCAGAAGATGATTCACACGACGTTGTCCTTCCAGTCACAAAATGTCGTCGTATCGTTGCTTCGTATGAAATACGGAATAGGATGTCTGCATGTTGTTGCAGTAACAATGATAGGCCTATCACTTGCCTCCTTCTCAGACAACTGTTTTTCTCATCTTGAACCAGCCTAGAAATGTATACGCATGTTTGTAAACGCACTCATCCACCCATCCCTATAAGAAGATACGCTTTTGAGCACAATCAACAAAGTAGTTGGAGAAAAGTTAATATAATTTGAGTTTATGAGTTGAAATAGGGATATACTTTTTCAATGGAGAGTAGATCATGTTTGCGTTCTGGAAAAAAAAATCGGAACCAGCATTTACCATTTTGCATTTTTTTTAAGTAGGATGGACTAGATTGGGATGGAGCGAATGCCAGGGGGTGGAGGGTGGAGGGAAGGCGGAAGTTAGGCGGAAGATGAGACAGGACGGAATGGGAAAGGCTGGGAGGGGGTGAACTGGGCAAGGGGAATAGCTTGAGAGGAAAATAACCCGCTCGGAAAGGGGAAGCCTACAGCATTCTATGCAGGACACTTCTGTAACGCAATGGCCAGTCACTTGAGTCTTGAGGATGTGTTACAGCATGGCTTGTGCGCGTCCTGGGATGCACCCCCAAGCAGGCAGGCAGGCAGGCAGGCAGGCAGGCAGGCTGGGATGACTATCGAGGAGTGAGTGACTGGATGAGACGCTGCATGAGGCTGGTCTTGTACTGGTTCCACGTTTCCTGGTCGTAGAGAATAGTCTTGGCCTCGTCCGTGCTGAGGTACTGTCGCTGCTGTAACACATGAACATATGACCAGTGAGAGAAGGGAACAACTAACGTCATCTCTCACCATGAACTCCGATGAGGTCAAGTAAACTCTTTGGTAGCGGGAGGAATGAACGTCGTTTAATTAGATTCAAAGCAAACCTCTTTATGCACTTGTATGAGCAGATACCCAGCCTTTTGAGAGGTGTAAACAGACAAAGCTGCATTTGATATTGGGTGAAGAAATAAGAATTATAGAGACGGACATTAAGTTGCCTCGAACAATTACTAGCGTTGCAAATCTCTACATTGTGGTTCATGCTTTGTTCAGAGAAAAAAACTTGCGTGACAGAGTACTAACCATGGTTTCCACTCTCAGCATCGTGTTGTTTTGGGCGTACTGCAGGAAAAAGCGCTTGCTGATCTTGATGATCTCGGCCCCGTCGCTCACCTGTGCACACAAGGATGACGTTTGAAAGTGGTAGATTTTCATTCAAGAAGGCCTCAAGTTGTTTTGCACTCTACCCCAAGCGTTTAGATATATTTTTGCCCGCCTCCCCCCTCCCTTCCCCCTCCCCTCCCCCAACGATAAGCATGAAAATAGACCACAAGGAAAACCTGATACCAGCACGATACTACACACCTAGAATCTTTGCAACGTGGCGTTTTGCACTGCTGTATCAAGGGTTGGACTCCGTTCACCACGAGATTTAACCGACCTTAAGATAATTGGCACGCATACAAAATGCCTAGGAGAGGGTTAGGGGTAGGTCATGTACGAGTGGAAAGGAAAAGTTCAACAGATGGATCCATGCAGCATGGAGTACTATCCCTGGAAGCCGCAAAACGGTTGCAAGATAAGTGTCCAATCTAATAAGCTGACTGCAAGAAGCACAGGGTTCTTCGATCCTCCGGAGCAGGAAAATGTAAGTTAAGGGAATATAACTACTGACTAGCAGTGTGAAACCTCATTTTGAATTACAGCATGGAAAAGTCTCACTAATGCATTGAACTCCGAGTACGTCCAAACTGGACTACACCCTTATTTCATCCAAACGAAAGTTCGATCTTCCAAGTGGTTCTTCACTAGATCTCATTCGAGAAACGCTCCTTTTACAAACACCTCGCTGATTGATAAATCGAAGAGCACCAGGGAGCAAGTTTGCCTGGGTGGGAATCTTTGCGTCCCAGTCAAATATGCTCCTCTTTGGAGCATTAGTGAGCTAACACGAGAGGTCGCAAATATGTTTGCACATCCTGACACCCCTGACTGCGACTTTTGTCAAGACAAGATCTCACCCGAAAAGCTGGAAGGAGGGAGCTAATTCCTGGAAGTATTTTCCTCATAAACCATGGCCGCAGTAATCCCTGACACCTAAATATACACACAGCCTCGCAGCAAATCGATAAATCTGAAAAGAGCTTGACGGTCGGACAGAGGGAATGAGGAAAAGATGAGAAGGATTCAATAGGAGCAAGATTAATATGGAGCCCAATCCTCTTATCGCGGACGTACCAGGCTGATGGCGGGGCCCTCATAGACGGGGATGGGCGGTGGGTCCATGTTCTCCAAACCCTGGGGACAGAAAGGCCACAAAGGAACTGGTGAAAGCACGGAGCTTAGCATATTTTTGCCAGCTAAATGAGATCGGGTAAAAGCATGGGAACTGCACTGTTACACGTTCAGTGCAGTGTCAAACAAGCTTTGCTCAAGAAGAAAATCCTTCAAGCGAATCATGGACACATCACCATCACATTGTGATGACCGAGGCGAGCGAATCTGATTTCTAATGGTTGTCACAGAACTACCTTTACAATAGGTATCGACTCAATGAGAAAAATGATTTTGAATTGGCATATTTGCATGAATTTTTATATGTAATCTCATGCATTAAATGCATATGATCATAGTATATATTGTTAATTATTCTTGTTTTCACGCAGCAAGTGTAACAAGGTATTTATTGCTATCATCTTTGCTTCTAACGCA
>JAWQFJ010006117.1:30000-60000 GCA_034096865.1 Theodoxus fluviatilis | reverse complement strand
GACACTTATGGCAAGTGTGGCGTGACTGAAGATCCCACACTACCAGATAGGACATTGATCTGTGGCAAGAATTATGGTCAAACTGAACATATGTATCTAAACAGAAGAGCCGTGACATACATGCATGTGGTATACATAGGGCGTGCATGTAGGTGAAACTGAAGTAATCATGAAAGGTCAGACTGTCCGCACAGAGACTGGACAGAGTCATGCTACTTGAGGCGTGACACGTAGATACAGGGCAAGAGTGGACATCGTGTTACCTGTGGCATGGCTGAAGGCGCGACCGCAGCCCAGCTCGTCAGTGTTTCTGGCATTGAACTTTTCATCATTGCGCGTGTCCACCACACTCTGAGCTCGCACCACCTTCACGAAGCCCTGCAGACGACAAGCACCGCGGTTTTTCCTTTATTAGATTGCAGGATTTTCAATGACCAAAGAGGACCTACAGTTTTCAATGGAAGATATGGAATATCTGTGTTTAATACTAGAATGACACGGCTTTGACAAGGTCTTTCTACGGCTGTTTAGTTCCAGTGTTAAACAAGAGTTTCTTTTATCTACTGATGCCTGTTTATGACTTCTTACAGCCTGTGTACAGGAGCAAAAAAGGGTGCCTTTCAGGCCTGGAATGAAGAAGGATTTACAATAACTAGTGCTTTCCTTCAGGGCAAGCTTCGATCTCATCAGAGTTTGTGTATATTTTTGGCAGCATAAGTAGGAGGATGTTTTGATCTCGTGGCCGGGCAATAGGTTCGCTAGAGTGCAGAATTCTGTGAACGTTATTTGTTTTAATCGTGTCTGTAACGTTCATAAAAGCAAGAAAGGAAGTGGCGTTTAATGTTTAGCTCTTGTTTAGCCCTGTTTATTCTTTTATTACGATTTGTGAACATTTGATTTGTATCTTAAGAAAACATCTGGCTGCCAGCTCTATCTGCACAAATATATGGTAAGTCAAATTTTCTTTATTGTGTAGTTTCCGAAATCAGAATGGCAGACAGTTTTTTTTAATATGGGGTAAAAGTAGACAATATTTCAAAAGTTATATTCATAGTTCCAGGCCCTACAGTTATATATTTTCTCTCGAGGACAGTGAATGGAGAGCGTTTGAAATTAGAGGAGAGAGAACGGCTAGACGGCTAGATACTGCTAGACACAGCTAGATACTGCTAGACACAGCTAGACATTGCTGACGACCAACTGTAGGAACACTCACCGACTTGACCACGAGCAGCCAGGGCGTGCGCAGCGCGTCCTTAGCAACCACACGATTCTGCCTGTAAACATGGCGGCAACCCATTAGGTAAGTGGTGTAAAATAACACGGACAACCTCTCCCCAGCAATCAATCCCACCCATCGCACAAAAAGAAGAGAGCAAAAAAAGTTAAATATACACGAAAGGAAACAATGATGCATCATTTCACCATTTGTTCTGAACCGGGCTAATGCTGACCATGTGTGAGATTGACCGGCTCCATTACCGAAACGAGCAAAACATGATTTTCATCACGCATGCATTCAACGACCGCTATCTGCACGAGCAGGATTCCATCTCGTTATCAGAGTGTAGGAAACCATGCCGTTAATGTGTATAAAGAAAAAAGAAAAAGGTTCGTTAATGGCGGCATCGAGTGGGTGTGTGGCAAGGGCGACTCTCTGGACTTCAAAGTCAATAAACATCGATATGCCTTTGCATGCAACGGTAAAACATTGGACACGAACAGACGTCCTTACAATCAAAGAAGAGTCATCAGTCACTGACTTTTTATCGTTGAATCTAGCCGCAGAGCCAGGTCGATAGCTTCCTTTATATATAGCGTTTCGAGAGCGTTCACAACGCATTTGAAAAGTGACATTTTGTCAGAATGCAGCACTTACCCGTAATATTTGAACTCTATGGCCTCTGGGTTGTGAAGAAATTCGTCACAAGGGAATTCCTTGAATAAATCTATCGACCTGCAGATGTAAGAAATCGCGTGATATGAATGCAAATGTGTATACAATTATATAAAAACCTTGTGCAATTGTGACAAATCATGGTGAGATTCTCTCTCTCTCTCTCTCTCTCTCTCTCTCTCTCTCTCTCTCTCTCTCTCTCTCTCTGTGTGTGTGTGTGTGTGTGTGTGTATGTGCGTACGGGCGTAGGAGTGTGCGTGAGTGCATACGTGTGTATGTGTGTCTGAAAACGCCCGCGCGCGCGTGTGTGCACACAACATGCGATAAATCCCATTTAACCCATACTGGGCAGTTTGGTATGTTTGTCCCGATCACTCGAATGCGACGTGAAATCAGAGGAACCACTAAAAACAAGTCTTTGCATGAGTAACCCACGGACTTACCACAGGAAATCGACGGGAGGCCCTTGCGTAGTGTGTTGAAGCCTGACAAAGTCCTGAAACCCAAGGCAAAACATGGAAACATAAGTTCACATAACTATGTATGAGGTATACATGTAGAGGCTTTGACGGCGACGACTATGATTCCGTCGACGATGACGATTAGGATGACTTCTGATAGTGGTGTTTGCAAAGGTCGTGGGGGCAATAGTTGTAATAGTTGTGGTAGTGGTGGTGGTGGTGGTGGTAATGGTAGTGATGACAGTAGTTGCGTTGGTTGTTGTGTTGGCGGTTGCAGTGGTGGTGGTGGTAGCATAGGCGGTGGTGGTGCTAGTGGTGGCGGCTGTGATAGTGGTGATGATCGCAGTGGCAGTGGAGTTGGTTGTAGTTGTGCTGATTGCGACAGTGGAAGTGATGATGGTGACGGTGGTGGTGGTGGTGGTGGTGGTGGTGGTAGTGTTGGTGGCGTTGGTGGTGGTAATAATGGTGGTGGTGGAGGATGATACTTAACACTAACAGCAGAGAAGTTGGTTCCAGTAAACTGGTCACACGTTTACATCGTATTCACGGTGGAATCAGGGAATCATTGTCGCAGCGACAATGATGATATGAGCGATACTGAAAGTCAACTCCAGAGCCTCAGTTGTTCAGGAAGAAGAAACTCGTGGAGCGAGAGGCAGGCAGCACTCACGTCTCTCTCGATCTGGAGGATCTCCACGGGTCCTGCGGCCACGAGGTGGAACTCTCGATGCCAGTTGTTCTCCAGTTCCTCCAGCTGTGTCAACACAAATAGGTGAGGTCAGACGAGTGGAGTGCTGTGCAGATGTGTACGTCACAGACAATAAGAACATCAACTGGTTACACGTCCTGCAAAGGTGAGAAAGATTTCTACATAAGGTGCACTAAGACGAACGGATGAATGAACATATTTAGAGACGGACGAATCAACAGAAGAGCAAACAGATGTACGGTCGGACATACGGACGGGTGGACGGAAAACGTATCGGTGGACATACGCACACACACACACAAACACGCGCACACACACACACAAACACGCACACACACACACATACACATACAAACACACACACACATACACGCATAAACACACACACAAACGCACACACAAGCGCACACAAACACACACACAAACACGCACACGCACATACAAACTCACTCACTCATTCGCACACCCTCTATTTCCACCCACCCACCCCCCCACCCCACCCACCCACACCCATCCCTCTCCCCACACGAACACTCGGAGGCGCCTGCAAGACACAGAAAATGAAATTTATTGAGGTATTTGAGTTTGTCACGTCTTTCACCTTACTGCAAATCATATCGAGCAGGAGACATACTATCTCTAGAGACCATGCAGCCATCCTTACGTCACTGCAGGAGCCCTTGTTCATGAAGCCCATGGACTTGTTGACGCAGCCAGAGGTCAGGCGATATTCCCGCACTTGTTTCACTGCCATCAGAAAGAATGAAAGCGGTCATCACGGGGTCAGTGATCTCAGTCATTAGTCAATAGAACTGCTCAAAGAGTGGAATGCACAGAGGGCAGTATGCAGGAACGGTCTAAGTATGTGGGTCGTCATGGGGCGTGGGCATTGGTTCCCTCGCTTTCTAAAATTAAGTTCCGGCTTGGAATCTTCATCGATGGTGTACCTGTGATATTGTGGGCCGTTTGGAGGGAGGCAACGTTTCCACGTACAGCTGCTAACAAATAGCGTTACTTTGCGGGGTCGGTAGCTTACAATGCAAATAACGGAATCTCATTCACAGCTGTGTTACTTCCTTAATTTAATTGCTTGAAATAATGTTTCCCCTTCGTCCTTCTTACAGCTTTCCCAATGTGTCGCCTTCAGTTGACACGCCAAGATCTCATTGTCAAGAACCGTGCACTCTCATCTGCTTTTCTCTTTCGTTTCTTCTCTTCTTTTTTTCATCTTCTGCTCCTTTTAATAACATCTTTGACAAACACTAATTTAATCATGCTTTTTGGGGTATAATTTTCTGCCCTGACGCCTCTACACGAGTAAATTGAAAAGGATCCATGTAAGCATGAAGGTATGGGAACATAATCCCTGTCAATGGCAAACTAGCAAGAAGGCAGACAACCACACAGGCAGTAGATCAAAGACTTCTAGTTGCGAGAGCATAACTTTTTCATGCGATGAAGCTGGAAACAACAACGGTGTGTTCCCAAAACCCCACTGTGCATTAGCTAACACTTTGGCTCCCAGAGTAAAGATGCATGATCCCCGAGTTTTTAATCAGGACGTACACAGGGCAAGTTATCTTGCCAATGAAGAATTCATGTCAGACGATCTCACAGGACGCCTGCATTATTCAGACGCCTGCCAGAGTCTCGTTGTCTGACCAGGAGTGCCAGGAAGTACTGAGCAAAGCTGCATCGTCGCATTGTCTGCTTTGGGATTCGGCATATCATTTGTAACCCATGGTTGCACACAAGCGTCCGTGCATATTCCCTCTCGAACGTATAAACTGTCCTGCAGAGGGAATAAAGTTACACACGCGCGTGCATGCATAATCTTTGTCGCACGTAGGAACCTTCGAGCACAAGGAATGAGATTACTTACATGCATGCGTTGATGCATGTTTTTTTGTCGTAAACGGGAACTGTCACGCACTGGGAATGGGTCATGTTGGTGTATGTGATGTCTTTTAACACCTTATCATATATCCATGTATGCAATAGCACCACGACTGAGCTTCGGCAGATATGTCTTAGGCTCGTACCTACCAAATATTTTGTTTCATTGTTCCGTTTTCCTTTCGGGAGAGGTAAGTCCTGCATATGATAACCTGCAGCAACGATTCAAATACAGAAGTAAAAGTTTCTTAGGTGTTTTCCCCGTCAAAGGCAAATGTACACATGATATACGCCAGCACATTATGCACATTACGTGGTAAAGGCACACATGTGCTCTTGTAATTATGAGAACATTTTATAGGCACATTAAAAAAAAGTATGCACCTACGCTGATGGTAGCGTACAAAATGAATGACACCGACAAAAATAAAGATACAGTTCCATGACAATACACGCATTCACACACACGCACACTTACAAACACACACACACACACACACACACACACACACACACACACACACACGCACACTTACAAACACACGCATTCACACGCACGCACACACACACACACACACACATACACACACGCACACATACAAACACACACACACACAAACACGCACGCACACAGACACACACACACACACACATACACACATACACGCACACGCACACACACACACACACGCAGTCACACACATACACACACACACACACACACACACACACGCACGCACACGCACGTACCTCTGCCACTGCAGACGAAGTAGAACCTCTCTGGCGGACGGCCCTGGTAGGCGATGTGACGATTGTCGTCGTATCTATAAAAAGGGAAACAGAAGGCCAGCTGATGGAGGGGAACGCCAGGTAGAAGCAGCCGAGTTTACGTAGCAACGTTTCCTTTGTATCTGAATCTGAGAACGTGTTACTCCTCAACCCTTGGAGAGCGGGCCATGGTTCCAGCCCCTTCATGTCACTGATGAACAGATGGACAGACAGGATGCATTCCAACTCAGTGCGATTACTTTGTTCAACACTACGACAAATGAAACGACTTCAGGATTCTCTCTCTCTCTCTCTCTCTCTCTCTCTCTCTCTCTCTCTCTCTCTTTCACAATCTCTCACTCCATCGCGTCATTCTAATTCCCCTCAAGGGTTAGTGGCAACAGAGGATCCCTTCCCTGCCAGCTCTCGGAGGTACCGTAACTCCTTAGTGAGGAGGAGCAATGTGAGTCTGCTATTAAAAAAACACCAAACACACCACACACACTAGAATCCATTTATTTAGAACAATGCACTCGCTAGCTGCAAGTGACCACAAGTATATAATTCAATCATTTGACTTCAGCGTAAGGCTTTGAGATTCGGGCGTCTCTTACATAACAGCGAAAAAATGTAGAAAAAACAAACAGAAGACGGTGTGTTCAATCGTGTAAAATAAAGGTATACTGGCTTTCGGAGTACTTTTGTTTGATTATTCGGTAATTTTTATATGAGGGTGAAACATGCTTGCAGCTGATGAAGGAGTTGTACTCTACAAACTAGTGATACGTCCAAGGTGAAATCGGACCTACCTCAAGACTGAAAACGTAAGCTTTTTTTTGGCAATTGTTGCAAACTCTAAGCTTCCGTTTTCAGTGTTGAAACTCACCTTTCAAAACTGACGACTCTGGCCACCTCCTTCTCCATCTCCGTGGGGAAGAAGTTCTTGAACGCCTTAGTGGCTCGTAGCACCCACTGGATCTGCACGATGAATACCAATTAAACAATATTTACTTTCGGTGTATTATTAGGGAGAAGACATACAGTTTGCGTAATAGTATCTCTCAATTTGTATTTGTGTCCGTGTGTGTGTGTGTATGTGTGTGTGTGAGTGCGTGCGTGCGCGTGCGCGCGTGTGTGTGTGTGTGTGTGCGCGCGCGTGCGTGTGTGTGTGTGCGTGTGTGCGAGTGTAAGCTCGTGCGCGCATGGATGAATACACACAGCTGCAGAGAGATTCTTTCGTTTTCATTCAACGTAATTTAGCAGAGGAAATCTTGTAATTCAATAACTACATATCACGTATTAAGAGCAGACATTTTGTTTGTGTGAAACGCATCACAGCAGAGATGTTTACTAAGTCAAAATAATACGAGAAACTCATCAAAGCGGGGTGGAAAAGTTGACTATGAACCTTCTCCCACGTTGCGACCTGATAAGACGAATTTAAATGTGACTGAAGTACCTTTGAGGGGAGGTCAGTTATGATTGTCCAGGAGACAGACGACTATATCTATATTCTCAAGTAGACACTTCACAGCGGAGGTCACACAGAGTAAATCTTGACACTGCTTGATACCAGGCTTTGCAAACACGGTACGATCAAGTTCACCTGGACTCATAGCAGCCATTTTTTAAGCTAAGAAGCGACATGTACGGAGAAGCGCCCCAAGATGTGACAGAGAAAGTTAAAGGTGTGGTTTTTATATAACGACTTATCACCCATGGCCCATATTCACAACGGCGATTTATCTTTTTAACACTCGATTTATCCCCTAGCCCCGCGTTATCTTGATCGGTTAGATAAGGTACGCTCGTCAGAGGATTCTAGGTTGCGCTTTGCTATATATACTGGTTTCCAGCCAAGGGAGAGCGGAACAGGCAGTTGGAAATGTCTGAGTTTAGAGATAAATCGGAGTTAAAATAAATCGCCGATAAATCGCCGTTGTGAATACGGGCCCTGGCATATCTGTTTGTCCATCCACTTTACACGTTATTGCCCGATCGTGGGGCTTCTGTGATCAACGCCTTACTGGCACCTGGCGTCAAACACAATGGCAGACATATAGGACACAGACAATAGGTTCCAGCACAGCCTCCATTTTTCGAAGTTTATTCCCTGTGGATGCTGGCTCATGGCTGCATACAAGGACTGATCGCACAACAGAACGTCATCATGCCCTCACAGGTACCTGGACAATACTGAGAAAACTAAATGCGAAAAGACCACAATGATATTGCTAATCAGACAAACAAACGTCCAAATACTGAGACCATGTGTTCCGCATACAGGTTTAGGGAAAGAAATGAAGTCAGACAGACGCGGGGAAAAGGGACGTACAAACAAAATTATGTAAGTAGAAGAAAGACGACAGTGAAATGATTCATTGGTTCATTAAATCGGAATGCACTCTTTTAGAAGAATCATCAACGTAATGAATCAGTATTGCTCGGGGTAATGTTAAAACTACAATGCGCCTTAAAAAGTTCGTCAGCTGAAACTAGACCCATAAAAGTACTCAAGATATGCCCCCACAACTGCATTCTTATAACTCGCGAGGTTAAAGTAACCACAGATTTCGAGAAAGGCTTCTTTATGTACATACACGTCTGATGTGGTGGTTGGTTCTGTATTCCGGTATGGTCGTCAGGCACTGCTGCATCTCAAATGACAGCTGTCGAAGAAACCAGAAGAAGGCATTGTAGGAATATCACAGAGGTCGTTGGCGTGCTCCCTCAGCCGTCCACCCCTATGACAGGACTAGCGCGATAAGCTCTTTGAAGCGCAACTTGAAAAGTATTAAGGTTATTATAATGGAGTTAACTGTTCATAACATATTACTTTACTTTCAGTGAACGACAGTAATGTAAAACTGCATTAAAATATATTCAGCGATAACTAATGAAATAGGTCGTGGCAGCGCTTTGACAAGTGGTTGACGAAATGCGATCGTTCCTCTGTGTGTTAAGAGAGAGAGAGAAAAAAAGCCAGACATATTCATAGCAACGGGTGCACAGATATTTGAGAATCAGGACGATTAAAACAGACGGCTTAACAGTAATTTAAGCATGACATGTTGCAGGAAGAGTCATCCGTCTGTCAAATATACTTTAGTTTACGACATGGGAATATTTGTTGGTCCAAAATTCTCCAAGACGCATGCAGAGAATTATGACCTTTATTTGCCCGATCTCAAGAGCTTCCTGGTACACTACATTACAACTAGTGGTGGAATCAGGAATTCGTTGTGACATAAAGCTTGGAGTGCCTCCACTTCCTCCCTGCCCTGATGATAATTATTGCCGTGCAAGACTCGTCAGTGACATGTACTGCAATACATCACGGTCGAGTGGGCTCTGAGTGGGCTGTATATGAGGAAAGGTGCTCTAGGAGCACGTGGTGAGCAGTAAACAACTTGCAAGAACGATCTTCGCGATGCAAAGAGCCTCATACACTTAAGGAAATCGGAGCTTTATATCTGTAACTGCCATCAGCTTCTTCCTGACAGCAGGCGTGCATAAATGTGCTATTCGGTTGATTGGGAGCGTGCTTACTCACGCTTGCGTAGAGTGAATTCGAAAGTTGCTTTTCTTTCCAAACGAATAAGGAAGAAACGTGAGTGATGGTAGAAGAGTTGATTCGTGTTCGCCTGCGGTCATTACCATGCATGTATTACAAGAAAACGCACATGCAAACATGCTCCGGAATCTATCTAGTGAACCTTTTTTTTCGTTAGCAGATCTGCACGTGTGACACGACCGCCTGCACGCATAGCACTGCATGCGTGTAAGTACTCCTTTGCAAAATCCACACATTTGTATAACCCAGCATGCTCTCGTGCACGCACGTGTCCTAACGCATGCGTTACTGCGAGTGATTTGACCTTCTCAAAAGGTTTCGCTCCGCGTAGAAGCTTGCGGTAACACTCTCGGTCGGTGGTCTCTCCGTTCCCCCGAGGCGTCTGGGAATGAATTAGCATTCTCAGGTATGTTTGGGGCTCCATACTGAGGTTCAAGTGTGATTTTGGGGATGATGATAACGACGACGACGACAACGATGCTGCTGCTGTTGACGATGATGATGACGATGACGATGACAACGATAATGATAACAACAATGATGATAAGACGATGAGGAGAAGGATAACAATGATGATGACGACATTCTGCTGAAGGGGAGGGGGAGGACAATGAAGAGGTCCAGGACGACGTCGCAATCAACGGTGACTGACAAAAATGACGACGACAACCGTTACAACGAAGACGACTGCCAAAAATAATGGTGGTTACGACCACCACCACCTGATGATGATGATGATGATGATGATGATGATGATGATGATGATGATGATGATGATGATGATGATGATGATGATGATGGTGGTAATGATGAGATGATGATGATGATGATGATGATGATGATGATGATGATGATGATGATGATGATGATGATGATGATGATGATGATGATGATGATGATGATGATGATGATGATGATGATGGTGATGATGATGATGATGGTGGTGGTGGTGATAATGATGATGATGATGATGATGATGATGATGATGATGATGATGATGATGGTGATGGTGATGGTGATGGTGATGGTGATGGTGATGATGATGATGATGATGATGATGATGATGATGATGATGATGATGATGATGATGATGATGATGATACTAATGGTGATAGTGGTGGTGATGATGATGATGATGATGATGATGATGGTGGTGATGATGATGATGATGATGATGATGATGATGATGATGATGATGATGATGATGATGATGATGATGATGATGATGATGATGATGATGGTGATGATGATGATGATGGTGGTGGTGATGATAATGATGATGATGATGATGATGATGATGATGATGATGATGATGATGGTGATGATGATGATGATGATGATGATGATGATGGTGATGATGATGATGATGGTGGTGATGGTGATAATGATGATGATGATGATGATGATGATGATGATGGTGATGGTGATGGTGATGGTGATGGTGATGATGATGATGATGATGATGATGATGATGATGATGATGATACTAATGGTGATAGTGGTGGTGATGATGATGATGATGATGATGATGATGATGATGATGATGATGATGATGGTGGTGGTGATGATGCTGCTGCTGCTGCTGCTGCTGCTGATGATGGTGGTGGTGATGGTGATGGTGATGGTGATGGTGATGATGGTGATGGTGATGATGGTGATGGTGATGATGATGATGATGATGACGATGATGATGATGATGATGATGGTGATGGTGATGATGATGATGATGATGATGATGATGATGATGATGATGATGATGATGATGATGATGATGATGATGATGATGATGATGATGATGATGACGATGACGATGACGATGATGATGATGGTGATGGTGGTGGTGGTGGTGGTGATGACGATGATGATGATGATGATGATGATGGTGGTGGTGGTGGTGGTGGTGGTGGTGGTGGTGGTGGTGATAATGATGATGATGATGATGATGATGATGATGATGATGATGATGATGATGATGATGATGATGATGCAGTTGCAGCTGTTGTTGCTGCTGCTGCTGCTGATGATGATGACGATGACTACGACGACGATGATGTGGTGGTTACAGCTACTATCATCATATTCGTTGCCAATGCAATGTCACTCCTTACGCTGGACTTGTGCATGGGCACTTTGCTCTGATTCGTGTTTTCCATCTGCTTCTTCCTGAAACGCTTCATTGCTATCGGACCTGAAGAGGGCTCCTCCTCGTTGAAATATCTGAAAATTAAAAACAAAATCATTCATGTGCACTAGTATCTCCAATATGCTGTCTCTTTCAAGAATTGTACAGGGCAGATGCATAACGGGCACAACGAGCAGATGCAAAGTAAGTCCTGCCTCCTTCAAAACATCCGTCCTTAGAATTTACAAAACATAGTATCACTGGATGAGTAGGTGTAACCAATGTTCTCTGTGCATTTGCTATACATTTACAGTGAGACACGTAGGACACTGCTGGCCATCCACTGCATCCTGGCCTATCTCTAGCCATCTTGATTCTGTTTTGATTCTGGATACAGACAGGCTGGGACAAGAGAGTGAGGCTGACGATCTGCGCAACTCTCCCTCTCTTTAATCCAAGTCAAGCGCAAGTCACGACTTCATCCTCATCCTCATTATACATTTACTGCCTCTACAGTAAAAGCGGTCATTATAATTTGCATAACTGATATCAATATTCGTCGTTGAAGATTGTGAGAAACACACAGTGCACCGTTCAGTATGAGTTGTATTTTCGAGAGATTCATCAAGCCCATTGTCATTTTGTGTGCAAGACGAAAGTTACCTTCTGCTGTCTGCGGATGTCCTCAGTACCATGAGAACCATGAACGTGGCCCACTTGAATCGGTCTACGATCTGAAACAAATCCAGGATATGCGTCATTGGCAGGTATGATACGGTACAATACAGTTTGTTTGAGGTTATCAATTTTATTCATGATGGTTAATTGATGAGTGTAGTTATGTTTTTTGGGAGTTGGATATGGGATTTGGAGAGAGTTTATTGCTGCGCGTGCGTTTGGTTTGTTCTTCCAGAGTGCTTTAAACGCCTCATTAGTTGCTTGGAGCCGCCCCTGGAAATCCCAGCAGCCAGGGGTTCCAGCTAATTGGGGGAGGGGGGGGGGGGGGGGGTCGGCCATCGAGCGGCTCCGGCCGTATGTTAACGCTCGACAAGGTATAGTACGATATGAGATACTCTGGGTCTTCATGAGTGGCTTAGATCGCTGGCAGGCGCTGCGCTTGGCGTCAGGTTCCACGTTCGAACAAATTCAGCATACAAATAATGTCTTCATGACCTTATGTAATGTACATGCACCCAAGTTGTCACAACCCCTGTTAGAAGCCCTAGTGGAGGTAATGGAGTAGGTTGCTATAGCCAACCAGAGGTTCCTGTTGAGGGGAAGGGGGTGGGGTGGGGGCGAGGAGGCGGCGGGGAAGGGGGGGGGGTAGTGACAGGGGTACAAGCGGCTCCGGTTGCATTTTGTTCTCGTAGATTGGAAGCCTGTGCAAGTTTGAGGACAGAAAGCGAAGGTTTCGCAAAAGAGCGAAGACAGGAGAGGCAGGAGAGGGGAGACGGAAGCAAGAAGAAGAAACAGCGAGTAGTAGTACCAAGTTCATCAAGAGCAAACGAAGGAACGGGAAGACCAGATGCAGGAAAACCAAGAGTTAAACTATGAGAAAGAGAAAGAACAATATAAGCAGGAACATATGAAACAGAGAAACACAAAGCAGGAAAAGACGGAAGGACGGAGACCTGCGTGCCAACCCAATACACACACATACATACGCTTACACACACATACACATACATACATACATACATACATACATACATACATACATACATACATACATACATACATACATACATACATACATACATACATACATACATACATACATACATACATACATACACACATACACATATTTACACACAAACATACACACATTCACACACAATCACACAAACACGCACACACATCACACACACACACACACACACACATTCACACACACACACAAACACACACATTCACACACGCATTCACGCACACACACATTCACACACACACATTCACACACACACGCACATTCACACACACACACACACACACATTCACACACACATTCACACACACATGCACACATACACACACACACACACACACACGAACACGCAAGAAAGGTAGACGAAAAATGAAAGTGATTGAGTACAACTGGAAAAGAGAGGGGAAAACGACACAGACAAAACTGACGAGTAGCTCTCAATGTCTTCACCTTCCATTTCTGTCGACGTTCCGCCTTGATCGTTGCAACATCGGTGTTTGTGATTCTCTGAAGGAAAGAAATATATACCAAGACGTTATCGTGTGTAAGGCAAACATTGCGAAGAATGCAAAATTCGTTTATCAAAATATACATGCACACAACCACATGACAAACCTTTTCGGGCTACCTAGATACATATCTTTGACTTTTGACTTCAGAAAAAATACTACCATAAGTTCCATGAGCTTTTTTAATTTAAAAGTCATCACTAGCAAAGTGTGGGCAGAGACTAATTTTACTGATATTAGAGCAGCGCACGCTAGGCGCCCTGTGTTCAAATGTTCATTTGTTTTGTAGTGGTGGCGGTGGCGGTGGTGGTTGTATTTTCGCTGTTCTCGTCTTGTAGAACCTTCTTTGAGATTTTATAGAGTGGGTTGCCCTGCTCCCAGGTTTAGACATGTTCTGAGCGACCTCCACACGCATCATTTGCTGTTGTGTACAGCCCAGCGCTGATCAGGCAAGGCAAGAGAGGCAAAGGCTAGTAGATATAAAGGTGTCGTCTTTATTTCTATTGAGAACAATGGTGTACACCACAACAAAGCATAGAGGTGTTTACCGGTCTAGCGAAAATGTATGCCGTCAACACTTTTATCCGCTTCCAGCAAAACAATTCCTGTGTTCTTACAAACGGTGGCGTGATTGGTATCTAAACAACGCGTCTGATAAGCATATCAATGCATAATGCATTAAGCCGAACACTACGCAAAAGGCATAGCAAGTTTGCACCGGCTGCCGTTTCCTACAGTATGTTTACATCGTAGCAGCAGTGTGGACAAACACAAATGGAGTGACAGCGTAGACACGCATCGCCATGCAGAACCGCGCTTTGTATACGTGATCGCCATGGCCACCCAAAGCGTCAAGGAGTGCATGGATGTACGCAGAACAAAGACCGGTCGTCTTCAGACAAGCGGCGGACCATCAGCTCATCGATCATGGATGACAATGGCCACACGACGACAAGGAAGGTGTGGGGAGGGCATGTGAGACACGACCATGCAGATACAGCACTGGTGAAGGAGAGGACGGGGGTGCGGGGACAGCAGGGAAGAGTGAGTCGGATTCCCTTGGTTCGTACCAGTAGTGAATTGGCTGTTGAATGCTGGACGCGACCCACTGCATGGCTGAAGCAGTCCACGAGGAGGTTAAGGTGTGTTCTTTTCGGCGTAATATCAGAAATAAACAAAGGTCGAAATGAACTCAGCAAACATGTTCGGGGACTGTGGCATACGAATAGGCTGTATTGGCCGAACACTACAGCCTTGACTTACTGCGACTCCCAAACGGAAGAATGATATTATATGACGAATCAGGACGCAGCCATGGTCTACTTCGTACAAGTACACACAGAACTTGGAAGAAACGATCACCGAAGTCTACATTGAACTTCGGACACTTGGCAAACCTCCCAAATCACTGACGCGAAGTCGAAAATTCGGCGTAGTAGGCCAAAGCTTTGTCCAATTAGAACACACCATTAAAGCGAACGGTTCGAGTTCGGAACCGAGAGGCCTCGTCTAGTCGGTGCCCGTCCCTAACAAGCTTCGGACTGGTCCGACCCTCAGAGCCAATCCTTTTCCCGAAGTTACGGATCCAATTTGCCGGCTCAAGAAAGAATACAATTGTCGGTTACTGTAAACACTTTTTTCTTTTCAGTTAATATTTCGACCGACCCCGGCACCCCATTCTTGACTTTCATTACCTACATTGTTCTGTAGAGTAGAGGTTATGCACCAGGAAAAAAGTAGAGACCAAAAAAAGGATGTGAGTGGTTTGGGAGGTCAAAGGATAGGCTGAAAGGAGCAAAGATGGGAGAAGGGGAAACGGGGAGGAGGGGGGGGGGGGGGGGGGGCGAATGAGAGAAAGGCTAAGGGGTGAGGACTAAAGGAAGAGATAATGCAAAGTACACATCGATTTGGCGAGGTTGACACAGGTATGAGTGATTGTGCATGGGGGAAAAGGGGGAAATGGGATGGGGGATGGGAGGATGAAGCGACAAGAATGAAACGAAGGTAAGTGGGTGGACATTGAGGACAAGCAGGAAGGCGATAAGGATGGAATGACAATCAGACGGAAACAGGTCAACACTGAAAGTATCTCATTGTCTCTTATCTCGGGGGAATGCACGAATTCCAAGTGGCAGACACGAACTTGATTAGTGGTCTGTCTGCCTACCTGTACTCCTCCACCTTTGGCAGCCATAAATGATGATAAAGTCCGCGTCGACTTCAGTTGTTTTCATTTTGAAAGGAAAACAAGCCCTACAGCACAGAGGTGTATATTTTCGACAGGTTTGAAATCTCCAATTTCAGGATCACCTGATTGTAACGCCAGATACCATTATGCAAAGGGTTCCAACGTTTACGATAATTAAAGCGGAGATAATGTCAGAAATAGAAAATAAAATAGATATATGAGTCACATTTTAACAACGTGTACCCAGGAAGTCAGTTGTACGTAAAGTAGCATTCAGAGTTACAGCACTGGATGGATGTTTGAATCGACACGAAGGGAGCGTGTTGATCGATTTTTACAAACATACGTGTCAGACTTTTAAAGCAAGTTGGCGCCCAGCTTTAAAGAAGATTTCATTTCTCATCTAAAAGCTTCGATGCATTTCATTGAATTCTGTATCATCGAGCAAAAACAGACCCCCAAAAAATTTCGGTCAGGGAGTACGTTTCAGATCTCCGACCTCGTCATAAAGAGTGTCTGTCGATTTACACCGTGTGGAAAATGTTTTTCGATGGGCTGAATGCTCGAGCCTCATAGATCTATCTATGCTACCGCATGTTCCCATGGACGTGCATTCAATAGTGCCATAGTGCTCGTACTTTCGTACTGCACTCCTCAACTTCGATTAGTCTTCAAAGACGAGTCGTGAATCGATTTCGTTCTCTGCACACAAAAAGCATTATTGAACACTATACTCTTCTCAAGCGCACGGCTGTTGTGCCAGCACAGGTGTCCTGGTCACGTTCGATGTTGTCGTGTGAGCACGTTCAACAAGGCCCAGCACCCAAAGACCTTTTTCTGTTTCAGACTGAACTTCTCTATCTCCGGTTGGAAGTGTCCCCAACTTGCCATGTGCACCTTTCATTAAATCTTCACTTGATCGGGAGTCACTGAGTTTAAAGCATGATCCACGGCAAGCAAGGATGACGTGTACAGGAGCTTATAGTATATCACTGTTTAATGCCTTTGGGAGGCAAGTGAGTAAAGTTACTTTACGGTTACAGTCCTTCAAAGGAACACGAGCAAATATCTCATTTCTTGGGTTCGATCATGTTGCTTTTGATCTGACACGAAGAATGCGGGGCGTGAGTCTTTTAAACAAAAATGTAATTTTATATTCGGCTGATCACACAAACCGCGTTATGCTTTGTAATGCCCGTTTGCATCATGCCATCATTAAAAAGATCATATCAGTACGTTCCTCGTGAGGACAGTTTACATACCTTCGGGTCATATCGGTATGCTGCATATTGGTGGGACACAAAGAAGGAAAATGTTTATTTGATCCAGGTAAGAAGTCCGTCATGTCATACTGGCCATGCTGACTCATGTTTGAACAGCGAGAGAAATGTCACGCACAGAGCAGCTTTTGTGGGTCTCTCAAGTGGCTGAGTGCAATTGCCCATCGTGTACACATTACTCTTGTCCAGGGTCGATTCTACTCGTCTGATATTTTCTACACGTGTCTGATGGAGCATCGTCATTCAAGGAGACACCAGAAATAACAAAGGCTATTGTCTCTGGCGAACCAGAATTGGTGCATCATTTATACTGTCGTGGACAGGACGCAGTTGTTGCCTATGCCAATGTGCAATGAAGGCAGCACGTGCAAGGCGGTGCCGTGAGAGACAACACAACAGTGATGCCTGCTACTACGCATGTCGTGTGACAAGGCAGGTCGTCGAAGGCTGAGAAGTCTGCAGTGACAGGAATAAAAGAATGTTCGTAGGCTGTGCAATGAAAACTTCACCGATGAAGTATAACGGTAAAGACATGTTTTGAATTTAGGTGCCTATCATTGCTCTGTTATTAACTGCTATCAGTTTTTCATACGGAGCTCTCAGAAAGAGATATACGGCTGCTCGAAAAAGAAACATTACAAAGGTTTAGATTGGATGCAATTATAAAAGTCAGAATAAAGAGAAACACACTTTTCAAGAAAGAGAATTTTAAAAGGAGATAAACATATCTAGATTCATTGCAATTCTAATTGTTTCTGTCAATGAATGCCCATTATTCGTTTCTTAAAAGCATTTCTCTCCTTTATCCACACGGTACCCCAGTGGGTTCTGGGTAAGAATTGACCCAGCGCGTCTTCCCACGCGATTCGTAAGAGGCGAGTAACTAGGGACACCGTGACTTGATTTGCGTTTAAACTATGCGAGTGACTTTCGTGATTAATGGCGTTACATAGCCTACAAAGACTGATAGGTCGTAAAACACCATTCATCCATCATCCACACCGCACCATCTCGCTTCGATATTCACGCCAGCAAGTTTATCGCGTTTTTAATGCCAAGTTTTCGCAACTGCGACGTATTTTCTCTTTCAACACTTCACAACTCCACAGCCTCATACGTGCCAGCCTGTTGAAGAAGGCACTTGTCCATTTCTGCAAGTCATTTCTCCTGTCGACATCACGCCTTCATCAACCTTCAGAAACAACACTGTAAGCATTTTCACACCTCTGGATCTACTGCGGTGGTCTAACTGCGGATCGAAGCCATGACTTCATCTCAAGTGACCCGAGGACCGGCGGGACTGGGTTAAGAGGGATCATAACGATCAACGCCCTTCGACACAGATATGTCCACGGGCCACTCGCATTAGCCAGGCCATGGCTGTTGTCGTGTCCGGCTGAAGAGGGCAGCTATTTCCTCACACGGCCACTTCGGTGAGCTCCAGGTAATGGCTTTCCCGTGTCTCCCCTACTCGAGCCTCCATAGACACTGCCTGGTGCACCCAGACCTCTGCTGTAGCGCCACACGTAGCTCTCACCATTAGCACAGTGTTAGGCATAGCGGGCGTGGAGCTATAGGCGCAGATTCCTTTGTGTGCTGTTTGTCCAAATGTGGGGCTATTGACCAGGCCTCTGAGCGAGGACCAGGGTTGTACGGCGAATGCCTTTTCGTCTGAGCGGAAAAGTCACATCCTCCCAGCCCATTCATGAGGAACCCAATGGTCGGAGTGGAAGGACTCGTTAGGGAGGTGCGGTGCGAATTGTCAACGTGGACACAGCCAGGCCAAACAGAGAGGCACAAAGTAGGAGATGTTAGCGCTGTAAAGGCCAGCATCCAGACACACATTGGTGTGACGGGCGGATGTGATTTTGAAGACTGCGTGAGGTGAAACACTTAACGAGTTGCGTCTTGCATACGAAAATTACGAAAAGAAAGCATACTACCTACCACCCGAGCGAATTGAGTGTGCGAACGTTGACATCAGATTCGCACAACGCAGAGTAAAAGTATTACGGGATGAGATCTTTCAAGCATACCGTTTAGCTGCGTTTGAGCAGTCGATCAAAAGAGTTTTGAATAGCCATGACCTAATCTGAAGAAGGATCTTAAAGGTTTTGCAAAGTGGTAAAATGGGTAAATTTATTTCATTGACATTCTTGATACTACAACTTGTTTTTAACTCTATGGGCAACAATCTGCAAACCCTCTTTTACAGAGCTCAAGATAATTATTTTTGCTTTCTTCACCCTCGCAGGAGTGCCGATACGTAACATTCAAATGCTTCCACATCTGGGGGGAAAAACCGGACCCCTTACTTTTGCGTCACTGGCGGCCGGCTTATCGGCCAATGAAGACATGATTAATTTAGCTTTCGCTCTATTGATGCAAACATTCAAAATGCATGCGCACAACCCATTACAGCCTCAAGAATCAGGTTTTGAGTCTTTTAGGGAAGGGAGTGCTTGCGTTCGATTTACTGCAGGGTCCAGTCGATAAGGTTGATGCAAGACGGTCGTTGCCTAGGCATCGGCGTTGGGCGTCGGTTCAGGAACGATAACCCCATAACCCCGGAGATTAGGTGAGCTAACACCCATACATGGTTGCATCGCAAGCAGCTTAGGGCCTTGCCTAATTTGGTAATCTCCCAACTCCAGTCACAGCACCCAATGGCAGGAACTGGGTCCCGGTTCACGCTCCGCCAACGCCGGTTCAATCTGACGCCTGCCACTTCTTGCGCGCTCGCATATGTGTGTGTGTGTGTGTGTGTGTGCGCGCGCGCGCGCGATTGTGTGTATGTGTGTGTGTATGTGCGTGTGTATATGTGTGTGTGTGCGTGCATGCGCGGGCGCGTGTGTATGTGTGTACGTGTGTGTGTGTGCGCGCGTGTGTGTGTATGTGTGTACGTGTGTGTGTATGTGTATGTGTACGTATGTGTGTGTGTGTGTGTGTGTGTGTGTGCGCGCCCGCGCGTGTGTGTATATGTGTACGTGTGTGAGTGTGTGTGTATATGTGTACGTGTGTGTGTATGTGTGCGTGTGTGTGTGTGCGTGCAAGTGTGTGTATATATGTACGTGTGTGTGTGTGCGTGTGTGTGTGTGCGTGTGTGTGTGTGTGTGCGTGTGTGTGTGTGCGTGTGTGTGTGTGTGTGTGTATGAGAAGATGTGAAGGCGTAAGTAGAAGTATAGGAGCAAGCACGAGTTTGTCATGAGGGAAAATTTTTGTTATTGACAATTTACACCGTAAGAGACCTGCAAATAAAAAGGAAAGTATGTGTTCCATCTCAGATGAAATTAACAGCAGCTCTCTGTATATGCATGCGTGTGTGTGTGTGTGTGTGTGTGTGTGCGTGTGTGTGACGTTTGCGGACACAGTAATCTTCGTGAAAAGACCATGAGACCTGAGGCAGCGTTGGGCTTTTTGACAGTACTACACAACAAGGCACAGTAATATGAAGAATGCCACATGACAATTTCGAACATTTTATATGCCATCGTGTGCCAGACCAAGTGAGACGGGCGACAGATCACTGTGTAGAAGCTCTTGTTTCAAAACTGACAGGTGAAAAGGATACATTTCTCCCTTAACTTCGAAAAGGAGAATTATTCATTTAATTCATTCTCTTACAAATTCCGAGTCGGAGCAATGGGTTCCAACTTTCATATCTGACCGTCCAAAGGGATGGTTCTTTCGCGTCTTTGCAGCGCATGGTTCCAGTCTCTTCTACTGTTCCATCTCTTCACCTATCTAGTGAAAACTCTGGGAAACTAGGCCGGATAGTCAAGATAAGCTGTGAGATCAATACATTACCCTCTAAAACCTCTCAGCAGCCTTCACACCACCACATGAAGAAAAAGACAGAAAACATTTTGCAAGACTCGACACATTCACAGCACTCCACCCTCCTCCCAGCACGATCAGGGCGAGGTTACATTTTACTCCTTGTGCTCATTGCACGATTTCAGCACTCCTTCGCTCCATCAGCATGAGGATCGTCAATGCACCATGAGCATTGTAGATGCTGTCAAATGTTGCCTGTAATTAATGTCAGATATTTCTACTGTCATGATGTGCACTCTTTCCTTTCGTACAAAGTTGTTGTGTACACTGCAAACTTTTCATTCTGTAAAGTGACGTCTTGTGCATTTAATCTATTTATACATGTATTTGTTTACACCATATAATTGTGATACATGTCTCCATCTTCCATGATTCTTTTCTTAGAAATTGATGTTCTACATATGTCTATATGATCTTTAGTGGAGACGTTGTTTTACCTCATGTATACTCATCTTCTGAACAAATAAACTATTATCATTTTGTTCTTGCTCGTCCAGTATCGGTTTCCTTTATTTGCTGCTCTCTCTCTCTCTCTCTCTCTCTCTCTCTCTCTCTCTCTCTCTCTCTCTCTCTCTCTCTCTCTCTCTCTCTCTCTCTGTCTCTCTCTCTGTCTCTCTCTGTGTCTCTCTCTCTGTCTCTCTCTCTCTCTCTCTCTCTCTCTCTCTCTCTCTCCTCCCTCTCTCCCTCCCTCCCTCTTTCTCTCTCTCTCTCTATTTCTCTCTCGCTCTCTATTTCTTTCTCGCTCTCTATTTCCCTCTCTCTCGCTCTCTCTCTCTCTCTCTCTCTCTCTCTCTCTCTCTCTCTCTTTATTCCCCCTTCGACAATTAAACCACACGCACTAATGGTCCAGGAGCCAACTATGAACTCCTAGCAAGCTGTATCTCTCTCAGTCAGCCTTGAAATGAATGACTCCTAATGCTCGTGTTTCATATCTTATTCTTGCACTGATAGCGTCCTAATCGCTATGGATGTGTCTGATGGTGTTCAGTAAATTCCATGGCAAGCATTATCCTGCTGAAGTTCATGAGATTACAAGGGATTTGTGATCGTGATCAAGGTGCACTAACACAAACAACTGCTCGACGGCAATATCTATATCCACGGCTCTTGGGTTAAGTCAATTTCTTTTCAATGACTGACATGAAGACTAGTCAGGCACCTATACCCACAACAAGAAGCTCTCAACTGCCCCCACGTTCTCCCTGCGCTTCAGTCCAGTCGTGCGCACTACATTACGAGTGGCGCCTTGCATGGAGAACTCATGACGGTTCCATCTTAAGGAATGACCTATGCAACAAAACAACCAGCGTTGGATTTACTAATGCCTCTTTTTGTCCTTGCTGCTTCTACTGTGAATGGTTCAGATAGCATCGACCTCGATGGGCGTTTTGGAGCTATTTCTTCCAGCTGATGAAAGCAACGTATGTAGTCAAGTGCACCAATGTTGATGACGAAGACGGCAAAGCTTTGTAGGACCAAGCAAACACACAAAAGAGGTGGGCAACACAACGACGACGACGACTAAAACGCTCATTGCCTACAACGGAAATTGATGTCGGTACTGCTGATGACGGTGATGAGAGTGATGTAAACCAAAGTGATGCTGGCGAAGACGGCGACGACGTTCTGTGACAGTTGGTGTGATAGTGGGGTAGCGGAGTTGCTTCTGGTACTGAAGAGCCGATACTATCCAACAACCAAAATTCAAGACTGCCATCACTACCAGTCATTACCATCACACAACATTACACTGGCAATCCTATGTAAACAATCAATCACATACGAATAGACACATTTCTGTCTCTCTCTGTCTTCCTCTCTGTCTCTGGTTCTCTCTCTCACATAAACTCACACACACGCACACACATTCACATTCCTACACGCATACACGCACGTACACACACACATACACGCACGCACACACATGCACGCACGCACGCACGCACCATCACCACCACTACCGCACCTGACACCACGTCAACTTACCAGGATGCGGGCCTTCTGTTCGGGGGAGATCTCCTCCAGGAAGTTGGCGAACTCCGCCTTGGGCTTGATCATGGCCTGGATCTCCTCCAGGCGCTGCTGGATGGCGTCCAGGGGGTCATCGTCTGGAACACAGATGGCCAGCTTGCGCTTGGTCACGTCGAACTTCTTGAACTGCCTCTCCTCCGCCTCCTTCAGCACCCAGTTGTGCTCTACCTCAAACTGAGCGGCGCGCTCCGTGTTGAAGCGGGACGCTGCCATGTCGTCGTCGGCGTCGAAACGAACCTGCTCCGAGTCGTACTTCCCACCTCGGACCTCGGGGATGATCCGAGTCGCCCGTGGACGCATAGGGGTCAGCTCGGACATTGGTCTGGGCATGGTCAAAGAGCGGGCTGTGGACGAAGCCTGGGGTTCCATGTCCCCCACAGAAAGCTCCGTGGTTATGGAGCTGTTCTGGCTCCCCCAAGGCCCTCTGCTCTCCACCAGCAAGGGCAGAGTAAGCTCGTTTGCCTCCACCGCCATTCTAATGCGGGAGAGTTTGTTGGAAGGAGTGTGTACAGGAAATGGTAGAGGTCTTCAAAGACACTGGTGAAGAGATGCAAAGCACTCAGAAGTGGGTATCGAGTACAAAGGCTGTCGTAAATTTCAACGGTGTTTCAAATTTCGTGGCTTCAAACGTTTTCCCCCGGTCGGTCGGAGATAGAGATATGTCCAAGTTGTGATTTTTGTCCCTGGAGTTTGAGGTCCAATCATTTCGGGACGTAAACGTTATATCTTGCTCTTCACGTTTTCGCTCAGTATACACACTAATTAAATACACAAATAAACCATGAAACTTCAAGAATCCGCAAACTCACGGACAAATCAAACTTGAGTAGATTCCACCAACATTTTCAAAAAGTTCACACTTAAAACTCCATTTTCGTTCATTTTTAACAATCCACGTCAAACGCTGCCGAGAGACATGGGACAGACCTCCACCAACGCCCATCCTCCAGCGAGAGTGGAGGCCGACTGACGATCGAGAGGTCGACTGCCAGGCAAGCGAGCCAAGCCCCTCTCAGACAGCCTCGCTGTCGGCTCCACACGTGCGGAGGCGATCACACATCAAAGCAGAGCTTTGGTGTAGGGTGGGGGTGGGGGTGGAGGTGACAGGGGAGGGGGAGAGGGAGGGGGAGGCCAGGTGTTGCTACAGGAGACAACTTCCCAGTTTAGCGTGTCCGGAGACGGAAGTCTCAGGTGGGGAGCTCGGCTACGAGAGAGCCAGGGCGGGTCGATGGCGAGTGATGCGAGTGAATGATTAATGCCGTGTCTTGGGGAACAACTCGTGTTGTGTCTGAAGAGCCTCTCGTCACAACGGACCAATTGCCGTCTGAGCAGGGAAGCCTCCAGCGGCGTTTAATTATCTGGTCAATCCGCACTCTCTCCCTTCTCTTTTGTGTGTGTGTGTGTGCTTCAGACTGTTCTTCTTGACTCCTTAGAGATCTGGGTTGACGTTAAGAATCTGAGTAAGCTCTTACAAGTACGAAGAACTATCGTGATAAAAGGGACACCCAACGACGATCCATCCACAAACTACAGAGCTTGCCAGAATGGTCCACTTCACAATATCCACACGCAGCCAACGTTGGTCTGGTGTGGAGGATTTTGGAAAGTTGACAACCAGAGAGTTCATGTGGCTGACCCACAATCAATTCGAGAACAACCACAGCACTGACTCTCTATGGTGTCGTGAGGTCAAGTTTCTCAAATGACTTGTACAAAAGCTTTTTCATCAAAGCCTTACGGCAAATAGTCTCTGACCTTGCCAAGGCTGCCAGACTGTCTCTTCCAACGCAACGTCGTGGAAACTGGTCATGAAAATATGACACAATCTTCAAAATGAGTCGCAAAAAATCGCAGAGAGCTGTTGAAGTAATTCCCAGATGCAGAAACGTCCGTCAGCTGAATGAATCGCTCCTAAAAGTCAGAATCATCCTAAATCTTATTCATCCGTTCAACACGCAGAAGGAGTCCACTAGAGGTAGATATCACTTTGAGTGTTCTCGTATCACAATAAATGCCGCTACAAGCGGCTAGATACCGAGAGGTGCTTGAGACAGGGATACCGAGTGCTGAGCCGACACACTGACCCGTCCCAGCGGCAGCAGAGGTACGGTATACGCAATGTACCTCCCAGGACGCAGACGACCGCTCAGCCTCACAGGTGCAGCCGTGACCGCCAGCGATCAATGTTTAGGGCATGCCGGCGGTGCTGAATCCGCGCTTCCTGCCCGCCTTGCGCCCCTCTGTCTTTGCCTGTCTCTCCTTCTCCACAGGGCGTTTGTGGCGTCTGTACACTGCGGAACAGGTGTCGACGCCCGGTCCAGCCAGGCCTGTGTTGCTAGCCTCTCGATGTACATAGAGCCCGGCGACCTCCCGTGTCCGCGGATTAGAGGGTTAATAGGCTGCCAAACGACAAGCCCCGGATCCCAAACCACTCCAACGCCACTCAAAAAGAGATTGGAGCAGCCAGACTTTGCTTGAGCCAAAGCCCCACTGGGTTGAGCTCGGTCGCGTTCCGCGCGCACACGCCTTGTTCACCTTAACGTCAATATCAACCCGACCCTCCCTACATCGTGCGCGCGCGTGTGTGTGAGACGTCTCCGGTTTTTCCCCGCCGTGTCACCACACAATGATCATATCTGTCTGCATGATCGCTTTTTTCATTTCGCTCTGCGGCCTGAAATACCCTCCTTGTCTCCCAGTAAAAGCCGTCTATTTGTCCAAGGGTTTTTCCTCCACTCGCCGTGGGGTCCCATCTCTATCACTGCCAAACTTTTGTCTGTCTTCTTCTTTGAGCGTGGGGTGAGCTGAGTTGACGGTGGCGTAGCGTGGAAGAGTGTAAGGGCATGGGGGAGTCTACCAACAGAGCAAGGTCCCTCAGCACCGGGTCGCTGCGATAACAATCATCCACGCCGACCGGCTAATCCGCTGTGATTTTCTCTGCCGTCGCAAGCTCGCGGAGACGAGTAATTGCGATCAACAGTCCAGTCTCGTAATCGGGAACAGGTTTGGGAGATCAGTTCTAACTCGTAATGAGGTTAGACGCGCCGATCGGCCCTACGGCAGCAAAAACAGCAATAGTGCAGCAAAACCGATGTCCCCCTGGGGTGCTTGCTATTGCTGCTGCACGGCGACAGGCGTAATGGTGATCAATGAGCTCTTGGCACGCTGTCGATGCTTTGCGCAGAACGCTGCGGAAAGTGCACTGACTGCACACAGTATTGTGCACCACTCCCAGCACACAAGAGCAAGGGTGATCGATGAGTTTGATTAGCTCTGGCTGAAAGTTGGCAACTCGTAACTCGTGTCAGATTTCCCCCTGAGGCTGGCACGCGTGTAGTGAAAACTAGCTCTGTGTGCGTGGCAGCCGTTGTCCTCTCATGCATCTCATTCGTAACATCACTGCGTTATGGAAGAAGCATGCTTTGGAAGTTGCTCTCAAAGTTTTCTGTTAATGTGTCAATATATCGATAGCAAAGTGCACTCCTGTCTGATAAAATACCCTTTGCAAAACGAATGATCCGAGATTATTTTATGTCTATTATATACATGTTTGAAATGCATTAAAAATTTATTACAAAATTTCTTCGCAAGGTGAATGATCCGAACTTTTTTAATGTGAGTCAACAATTCCGTACAACAAATGCATCTTGATTAAACTGATAGAGCTTTTGACTGAGGAATTATCTTGTCGATTCATGAACATAATTATGGTCCATGATTCTTCATTAAATAGAAGAAAATAACGAACCAAGGCCTTTCAATACGGTAGAAAAGTGACTGGGTGATGCACCAGTCAGGCATTCTGGACACGGAAGAAGAAAAAGCCAGATGATAAATGTCTTCGTCTAGCTTTGATTTGTTCTAATTAATTAAACGAACAACTGACAATTCTTTGAAATGATTTAAATCTGATTGACTACTCACACCGGTGTCGTTTGAGAGAAACTAAAACACACACACACACACACACACACACACATGGACGCACGCACACACACACACACACACACACACACACACACACACACACACACACACACACACACACACACACACACACACACAAACACACACAAACACACAAACACACACACACACACACACACACACACACACACACACACACACACACACACTTGATTAAATACGTCTGATTACAGAAACCTCCAACTCGCCATTCCCTCTTTGCCGAACACAACTACACTTTCAACATAAAAATTTGCTTTTCCTAAGTTGCAAATCCTAACAGCGAACAGTGCCTCATCATAAAACTACTTTTAAAGTTTGGTTACGTTTCGCAGATCTCCATGAAACCAATCAATCACCTGCCACCGCCACAGACGTGTTAATATCGTATCTGAGGTGAACGACTCGAGTGTTTTCTTTCCACTCCGTGTTCTGGTACCATCGCGTTTGCTGGCGCGGTTACACCCCCACCCCACCCCCCACCCCCCACCCCCCCGTTTAGCGTGCATCTGGTAATGGTGCATGAAGGCGGCTGGCACTCCCACACTTTCACTGGGAGTCCCAGTCCCAACTTATGGCCCATAAAAGAGGCCCGGGTCTGGAGCTGGTCCCGTCTTCAGAAGTCACAGACACATGACGCTCGGGGGGGGGGGGGGGGGGGGGGGGGGAGTGTCCATTTAGCAGTTGTCCAGGGCTGCATCGAAAGACTTCGAGCGCACACATGCTTTGCAGCTTTTCACGGCCCACTCCACCTTCACGGTCGTGGACAGGGTAGTGGGATAGCCAGGTGGCCTCACGCATAATTAACAAAGCCACGATAAACGTGGGAAGCAGTGCCAGCAAACACGATAGTACCACAACACGGCCGAGGAAACAAAACTCTCGAGTCGTTTACCTACGACACCGATACAAAAAACTTCAGGTCAGGGACAGAGGTCTGGATGACACAGTGGAGAATGGTGAAACGAAATCTGGCTGTGGGAAATTTTGCAATAGCCTTGTAATGTTTGAAGTTATAGTTTCTAAACTGTATAGGTTGTGAGAAGTGAAGTTATAAAGGAAGGACATTATTGGGGAAAATCAGGTGGCCTTTGCTCGTGCGTCACGTGCAGAGGGATACTACGACATAAGAAACATTGTTGCGCAAAATAGTCGGCAGTTTAATTTTGAAAAGAAAGAAAGAGTTCTGTTTAGGGAGGAACAACGCTTAGTTAAGTACCTTGCCCATGAATCCAACTCAAGGATCAAGAAAGTTAACTTGATATCTTATCAGGTTAAAATTTACGTTTTCAGTTACACCAAAGTAAAGGTACTGGTAGTGTCTCCTTGCAACTGCAAAAAAGCTTTGAAGTTTGCCAAAATGTGACTTATATCCAGAGCATTGACATACCTTTATATTCACGAGAAAAAAGATAGAGCAGTTTGTAGTTTTCACCTGTCATTTTTACCTTGGGATAGTGGAATCTGGCTGTCGCGTGCCATGAAACGTAGTGATAACGGCCAGCTCTTCACGTAGAGGTTAGGACGGAGAGAATGCCTACAGTATTTTATCACCCATCTCTGCAATTTATAGCTCTATTAAAACATTGTTAAGCCACATGAGTGCACAGTCTCACGACCGCTCAAGACAACAACTTTCCTCTTGTCCACAGCAGTCATGGACTCTGGTGACTGATGAGGACTTCTCGAGTCAGATCAAAGGTACAACCTCGTCGAAGAAACCGTAATTTTGCCGTAGGAACCCTTGCTCCTGTGACGACAAAAATGCTGGGATTCGATGCAGAGTGGAAACCTTGCCTGGGACAGACAGGAGAAACAACTGTAGGATTTTCTCCGGCAGTTGTAGCTCATGGCCACTGATACTCTCTCTCATAGTCGTCCAGCTTTTCCACTATACCGCGTACGCTGAGTGAGGCAAAAGTAAAGCTGTTCGCTTTTATGTTGCAACTTAATTCTCACACACTGATGGGTGCTCAGATCGCACCCTTTTACCCCCACGTCATCAGGCTACTCTCATCGTTAGTCCGACGCAATCTCAACTCCCTGGGGAGCGGATGGCCATGACGAGTTTATCTTTCACGGTTTTCCAGGTCTGGATTCATTATTTCCAGTTCAGTTCTTACAAGTACTCTCTTTATACTCTTGAATAGGCAGAAAATTGTAATTAATGCACCTTGATCAAGATTACAATTTGGGGATCCGCGCAGCTTCGAACACCGCAACCAGTAGCTTCAAGTCAAGCGCACTAACCCTTCGGCCACAGAACCCACAGTATATATATATATATATATATATATATATATATATATATATATATATATATATATATAAATGGTAGATATCGCAAGATACCATCTTTTTGTGCCTCACATTCCCCTCTGTTCCTTAAATCCTTCCCTTCACCTTGCGCTTTCTACCGCCTTTCCCCCCAAGATTTCATCCGTGTCTTTAATATGGCTTTTCCACTTGTACTGCCAGATTCGTGTGAATGCTTGTCTATGGCTAATCGATATGCATTGAAATTCGACTTCGCTACAGTAAAGATACGTCGTCGTTATCGTCTTTTTCACCAGTGTCATCGTCGCCCTCTGTGTTGTCGTGTCCAAAAAACATGCAGACTACCATTTTCATGAAAATACGTCCGTTCATATGTGTATATAATTATCATTCTAATTACTCGAAGACCATCATCGATTATAAATTCGAAGAATTATGTGCTTTAAATTACGAACAATGAACAAAAATAAACAAATGTCAAACAGCTTTGCTACTCACAAAAAGGAACCACATTGAAAATATGTATTTTATCTAAATAATCACAACTGATGTCGATGAGCTGCTTTATTGATTTACCAGATCCACATGAGAAGTACCAAAAGGGTGGGGTGGAGGTTGAGGGTGGGGGTGAAGGTTGAGGGTGAGGGTGAGGATGGGGGTGGGGGTGGGGTGGGGTGGGGGGTGGACCTTTCTCACCTCTTGTGAGGGACCAGTAAGGATTGATGAAGATGCCCAGTGATCAGGGGGTAAAGTGTAAGCGGTTTGAGACCCAGACAA
>JAWQFJ010006117.1:5000-27500 GCA_034096865.1 Theodoxus fluviatilis | reverse complement strand
CGCATGATGGATGTACAAGGAAAGTGACCGAACATTTTGGTCATCTGCGTCACTTGATATACGGATAAATGTAATGCATCTCTGTAGGTACCTAGTGTGACATCAGACATCGACATTACTGCGATTTCTGAATCTTTTTGGTCCTTTAAAAAAGCGCTTTCAGACAAAGCGATTTTTCTTTCTCGATGAAGGGAAAAGTATTCTACCACAGATTATTCACTCAGCCTAGTAAGGTGCTCGCATACTTTCTCATGTGTACTCATGGCAGCTGTGACCAAAAGACAACGACGAGCATACTATCTGGTCTGTCCTTGCCACCCTAGGAATCATGCAGACGAAAAACTGTGGGTGAGACAAGGAAAGAGAAGAGAATCCATACACCACAGGCAACCATTTATCTTGGCGGACCCCACTGTCGACGCGTAGTGACGGGTTGATTCTCACTGTCCAGTCACACGAAACGCGGATCAGAGTTCGAAGCCTGGCAAACGATAACATTGGCACTACAGTTAGAACCGGCTGGGGCACTCCAGGCATTTATTCTGCAAGATCTTCGACAGCCCATAGAGTGGAATATTTCATGGATGATCGAACTGGAAAATGTAGGAAGCCAACAGTTTGTCTGTTTGTTCTAAGAGCTTTCTGTCAGTAGATAATACATGTATGTTCACGGAGTGTAATAGGAGTGTCTCTGATATCAAGATCTTGTTGGAATTCAACCAAGAACTTGAAATCCTCAACCTAATTTCAGATGTAACAAAATGACGTGTGCACAAGTTCGAATAATTAACTCCGCCATTAATCGTATAAGCAGGCTTGAAAATAAGTTTACTTCTAAATCTTAAAGAGCTAAGCAGCACTCAAAGTCTAAAGATAGAATTGCAATGACCAAATAACAGTGTATCAGTCACAGGGATGATAACTCCATGTTTTTTTTCCATTGCAGGCAACGAGAACGTTTGAAGTAAATTTGAATCAACTGTGATAAACTATACCATGAAAAATATCAGGATATTATGGACAAGTAGTATGAAATGGCCATGTAACGAAATAAGCACGTGGTATGAGCACAAGAGAACGAAACTGTGAAGGAAAGAGAATAATTATTCCCCAGAGTAATTAAAAACACTGTCACATGTGTGTGTTTTTTTACCTGTACCAAGTGGTGAAATCCTTCCGAGAAGTTTCTAAATCTGACTCAAAAGAGAATGATGAGCAACATACTGAAGTTGTGTGTACAAAACGTACAAAAAGACCCGAAAGGAACACACCCTTATCGTCAAACACATCAAGACACTAATGACAAACCACGCTAACATCCACCGAACTCGGGAAGCAGTGTTATTTGCACAGGGATGTATAACAAACAAGTACTTACCTTAAGACCATGTCGGAAAATAGCCAACTTAATGTCATGAAACAGATACAAACAACTACTTGAAGACAAGAAATAACAATAACGTGATGGTGTTTGTACTCACATCCCTCGATCGCCAGCTACACTTTCAAATAGCCTCTTGAGGCCCCATCAGAGCATGCATCATCGTGTATCTCTGTTCTCGTGATATCGCACCCTGACCCACCGTGACGGTTCGTCACACGACTATGAATATCTCTGAGTCTCGCCTCCTGTCAAAGCAGCACCCACGGCCTGTGGGTAGAGTCTCACTCCGCCATACAGGCCGCCCGAGACGAGTCAGCTCGAGTAATCCTTCACCCACTCCACTCCGGGTCAGTTGGCTGCGAGGAAACCACGTTTCCCTGCAGAGACCGTGAAGCTGCAGGACCGCCCGTAACCCGCTGTTAATACTGCGTCCAGATTTGCGTTACCAAACGCAACAGAACCCAGCGAGCTAGGGGCGTTAGCGCTACGGATGACATGGTCAAGTAGCCTTGCCCGCTCTCTACTGGGGGTATGACAAGGCTGGCAGTGCTACCTGGCCCAAGGGCGATTTGGATAAGGACACCCATCGCCAGACCGTTAGCTTGTGCAGGGCTTCAGGAACCGGCAGTGAACGGCTCTAAGTAACGGCTCATTCTGAGAGAGAGAGAGAGAGAGAGAGAGAGAGAGAGAGAGAGAGAGAGAGAGAGAGAGAGAGAGAGTCATGGAGAGAGAGACACAGAGACAGAGAGAGTTTACTGGCTATTAAAAAACATTTGAATCTAAATAGTACTCCTTATTGTATCGTCTGCTTATCACGTCATTCTCTCTCTCTCCCCACCCCCCACCCCCCTTTTGTCCCCCTTCATTTTGCACCGCCAACCCTACCCCTAAATGCCTTCAGCATTTTTCCACGTGCATACATCTTCTGCAGAGAATGTGTACGCACCTGCCATTACACTTACACACACACACACACACACACACACACACACACACACACACACGAACTATCATTCAAAAACGTTCACAGAAATGACAGGAACAGTGAGATTATCTCGCGCATTCACTTGTCAACTTATGAGGGTCCAGGCTCAAAAGTGTCGTCGAATGCAAGAGCTCGGTTTAAACCAGAGAGCTTAAGACTTCCTCATTCCTTTACAACCAACCCCACACTCAATCTAACCCATTCCATTCCCCTATTCCCCCCCTTCTTCCCCTCCCACCACCCCTCCACCCCCACCCCCTTCCCCACCTCCTTTTCCCGTGTCTACCGCATTCCGGCATACTCATATCATTTGCCTCGTCATTTTTCATTTATAGTCGGCGTATGTGCCGTTCTGAAACGATGCATCGTTGATACCCGGATTGACAATATCCTCAATATCAACCTAGCTCACCTCTCTGAAGAAATAAATACGTGCAACTCATTCTGAAAGCCTCCCGCTGCGTTTATTGACATCGCTGAGAGGAGATGTCGTGATATATTCCTGTGATAAGGAGTGATCGATCAAATATGACGGGGAAAATCGAACTTCAAAGAGAAATGAACCATTGCAAAGATATGAAGCGAGGTATATCTCATCAACAGCATATACCATTACTGAGATCATAAAACGCCGATGGCGTCACCGCGGTTATAAATCAGACTTTATATTCTGTGGTGATATGGTGGTTTGTTATTACCGTTAAAACGCTTTGGACTTTATTGTAACTATAACGATTTAAATAACCTTGTAAGATTTACAGCGTGTGTGTGATTTTCATATCAAGATTACACAAAAATGCATTGCTGCTTTTAAGTTATTTTCTTAGAGTCAACTCCACCGTCTGCTCCCTGATAAAATCTTCCCTCGACCCTTCAATTCTACCTCCACCCATATGTCACATATTTACACACACACACACACACACACACACACACACACACACATGCACGCACGCACGCACGCACGTACGCACATACGCACACTCACCCCCACAAACACGGACACACACAAACACACACACACGTGCGCACGCACGCACACGCATACACGCACACACTGATATGCACACACACACACACACATGCACGCACGCACGCACGCACGTACGCACATACGCACACTCACCCCCACAAACACGGACACACACAAACACACACACGTGCGCACGCACGCACACGCATACACGCACACACTGATATGCACACACACACACACACACACACACACTCACACACACACGCACACACACACACACACCATCAATAAACTTTAAACACGCCTGGATCGATTCAATCAGCACTCGGTGTTTTGCCTTAGACCTGTCAGATCGGACCACCAGGCGACAAGGAAAAACAACAACAACAAAGCAAGGAAACTGGTTTATACATCTTTTCCCATGTTCTTCTTCAAAAGGTTCGATTGAGAAATCTGTGTTCAAGAAACGGGTAAGAATTCGGTGTGCATGTGTGCGTATCCTTGTGCGTTTGTTTACCGAACACTCCAGCGTTTCGATTTGCATGTGGCCACAAAGAAGACCACGTGCAAGTGCACAATCATCTTTGTTAGTACAGAGGGATCAGTGTCTGCAGGGAAACCCACGAGCATTAAAGAAAAAACAGCCCAGACGCTCTAGGCACACGGGGCCCCAGACGTCTTCAAAGCGGCAATCAATCCTGACACGCGAAACTTTCACGCTCTGCTGGGATGGGAGCGGTGAATCCGTGGCCGCCATTGTCAACCATTCAAGCGAAAGAGCGGAAGATTGGAGAGAGACCGCGAGACACTCGGCACCGCAAAGTGAAGGGATCCTATTGCCAGGAAGGCATTCAAGTCACGATCGGTTTAGTATAGAATGACCGCTCCTAGTCACAGAAGATATTATGACGACAAAGCTCAGAAAAACACATGAGCAATGAAGCCGAAATGACTTTGTTCCATGACTGACCCTCTAAGGCCTACCGTGTTCATCTCAGCGCAAGGGGATGTCCCAGACAGAACAAAAAACCGTCTTTGAGTAAAGTTTTTGTTCTTCGACCTTTTGGAGGGAAGTCTGATCCCACGCTTTGGCAAGTGTTGCTGTGGTGTGTGGCGCTAGATGGAAAGATGGGGAAGATTGACAGATAGGAGGAGGTGGAACGCAGGCTAGACGGATGAATAGGGTCTGGGGACAATTATCACTCTTACGAATATCAAGAGCTGCATGGGCACCATATTTCATTCGCAACCGATGATTATTTTCGTCTGTGTGCAACGCAGAAGAATATAATACGAAGATGGTTGCTTTCAATAAGAGCTTTAGAAATTTCCGCTAAAACGTTGGTCACGCACCATTACCACACCAATTGCGAGCAGTAAGGATTGTGTAAGCAACCAGTCTTGAGTTACAGAACGAGCCGCCCCCGTCACGTTTGTCAGACACTGCTGACTTAGGCACGGTAGCCTGCACTGAGATTAGAGACAAGCTGAAGAAGAGAAGCATGAAGTGTAATCGTTGGAAATCATTTGGAAATCATGAATACGTTCTCCACAGTCACTGAAATGCCGCATTGGACGTAGACTGGTATCCCGTGGTTTTTTAAAGACCATGATACAAAAAAAGTAAATTGACGAAATATGTTTCTGACTCTTTTTTCACACTCTCTCAAGAAAGAACATACCCTTGAAGCAAAGCGTACAGACTTGGCAGAGTTCCACTGTCGTATTACAAATCGTTTGTCATGAGTCGACTTAAAGGAACTGGAGGTTTCTTTCAAGCTTGTCATGGCAATAAAGTCACCTCGTAATTTTGTGGTGAAAAGTTTATATTTCAGTCTCATATTTTCCATGTATGAAGCGCCAGGGACGAAGCGGCATATCATTGTAGTGCAATGCTTCAGTACACACGGACTTATCAATATGATATCCATGTCATTCGGCTTGCTGATCGAGTGTTAAAGCGTATATCATGTTGACAGAATCCTGCCGCTTTCGAGTCCATCTTGTCTACTCGAAACTCTGCTCTAGTTCAGTACGGGGGAGGATATTGACGACACACCTGTTCTTCCCATATTACAAAGCCAACCACCCATAGACAGGCAGATGGAGAGGGTTGAAACTTGAAAGAGCGTGCACCTGACCCTTTACAAACATTGCCGTTCCAACACGGAGCGATCGAGTCAATACGAGCCATGAGGTATTTGCCACCGGCGTCCTGCTTTCGCGAGAAGACACTCTTCGTCTGAACTGAGGTGTGCAATCCAATCCACACGACCTGAATGAGGGAGTGTATTAGAACTCCCCCGCCATATGCACCCGCAGTGTGTTTTAGCCACGGGCATTTCAGTACCGAGTTTCGATTCATGTAATGGCGCTACTGCGTCGGTTCCTCAAGAAAACCATTGTGTGCGAGAATTAAGAGTGGAGAAGAAAATGTCTCTACAGTGAAAAGTCAGAGTGATAGAAGGCCTCGGTTCTTTCTCGGTCAATGGAAAAACTCGAACCACTAAATTAGGTAAGATATGAATGTCCATACAACCAGTTGCTACATTCCGGTAAGAGCAGAACGAAATAAGTGTTATGGAAAGAGGAAAGATTATCATTGGGGGGAAATCTACGAACAAACAAACAAACCAACAAAAACTTTCGGAGTGCCTGGAACAGATTATTAAACAAATCAAAAGTATCTGACAGCGACAAAGGTTTGAAATGTCTGAAAGTGAACCTAAACAGAAACGGACACCAATACTATTCAGAGAGAATAATATGCTCTGTACCTCACTGTGATATTGCATTATTGCCGCGCTCGGAGGTATAGCGAATGTGTAGATGGGGTGGGTTTAAAGTGAGGTGATGTGGACAAATAAATTTGGAATAAAATATAACTACTCAACGCAAAGAAAATGAAAATAACATTTAAACTATGTACGGTTACAACTATAAAAAAAATTTCTAAAGGCGATATCATGAGACCATGGCTGTTTTAAGACATGTTGGATTGAAAGACCTCTTGACCTTTCTATCTCTACTGTTTGGCCAAACGTCAATTCCAGTGAAAGCACTGTGATCACAACGAAGCACGTCATTAACCACTGATACCAGGTGAACGAAAATGAAGAGAGGGTTTCGAATTAAAGACAAAACGGTCTTGGAAAATGTCGACCTAAAAGAAAGTAACAGTTTCAAACCTTTCGTCTGATCTCTTGGTAGCTTTCTTGCCAGCGGCTTTCTCTCCGCGGTAGGACATACGTGTGCAGTGACACAACTGAAGGACAATTGCAAAAATGAAGATAGCTTGAGGACACATTCAATCTTTCCCGTTATCTGTTATCTTGGAAACTCTCGAAGTCAGAATGCAAATCTTGAACAAACACAACTGTAAGAGTCTGTTTGCAGGTGGTCCATTAAAAACCCACACGTTCCAGATCTACTAGGAAATAGAGACAAAAGTCGAGACGACTCACTTGAATTCTGACAGAGGTTGCAGCGATACTGAAGACCCATACACAGACGACACTCGAACGCCGCTAGATCCTATCTTGATCAGAACGCCTGCAGGTATGCTGTATCGTATTTTGCGTTGGCTACCCACACCTTTTCCTTGTGACCCCTCTCTCTCCCCCTCCTCGCCTCCTCCCCTAACACCCCCAATCCCCCTGTCTTCTTCTACCCCCTTCCTCATCCCCCCCCCCCCCCCCGCCTCTCCACACCCCCTTCTCCACCCTCTCATCTCTCCCTCCTTACCACTGTTTGGGGCACGGGGCAGTGGGTGGACACAGCAAGCTGGGTGCAGGGGGAGGGACGGCAGAGCATTTTCCTCACAGCAACGGGATTAGTTAGCTGCCATGCGATTGAATTCAAGCACGTCACAACAGGACGAAGAAAACAGAAAAAAAGTCACCAGATCTTATTTGAGAGCCATTAAAGAGACACTAGCTCAATCTTTCCGTCTCTTTCTGCTTGGTTACCCTTTCTTTTATCCTTCTAGAATCCAAAGGGTATCTTGTTGGACATGGGTTCTCCATGCGAAATTAATTAAACAAACTTGACAAAGGAATTCTATGTGAACCAAGAAGACCTCAGGTAATGTAAACTCCTTGTCGCCCGGTTGGCGGTTGGATGTGTTGTTTGTGACACGCGAGCACACCAGCTTTCCGATAGGCTCGCGAGCTGACAGCTCACACACTCGTAGACACGACTCAGTCACAGGTTTCAAGCGCTCAGTCTCTCGTTAAGAAGATTTCCTTTGGGTTTATGGCTCGTATGGCGATAAACCCTCGGTGGAGAGAGAACAACAAGGTCTTAGGAAAAGTCCTCGACCGAGTAAATGTACGATGCATTCAAATACTGTGATAATCTAGTACTCTTCAGATATCAATAGAAATGCCTCATAAAAAGTTTTCCTTGAAAAAAAATTCAAACTGCGCGTTTTCTTATCGAAGCACAACAATATTACAAACTCCAGTCGTGTTGAGACAAAAGAAAACGTTACTAATCAGAGCTCAGAGAAAAAACGGAACGGTAAAATTGACATGGCTTACCTTTACCTCGTGCCACAGGTGCTTCGATAAAGACGTTGAGAAAATCGGGGACAGCAGGGAATGTGATTATCTCAACATGCACGACGTGATCTCACTAATTCACGAAAATGTCACAGACGGAACTTTATATCGAAGCGTTCCTATTCATTCCATTTCGTCTCTGTCCAAACGTCCATTATTATAGAATAAATCCCTCTGACCACGAGCAGATTTTCTCCTCCATTCAGCTTGATAACAGAAGTCTTTGATCTACCACAAATGACGATAGCACACACACAGAGTCGGCATGGCGCGACTGGCTCTGCTATCTTGCTCAGCGTCTCCGCTGTCGTCTGCTCACGCCCCACACGCCCAGGCACACCGCACGTGGGGCCCAAAATAACCGACTGACGTAGAAGAATGGATGAAGGGACGAAGAACGCACATGTATTGTGGCGTGTCTCGAGATGTTTTCGGTCTTGGACAGGTCTTGAATGGAGTAGTAGTGCCCACCGGTTCCGAAGGTTAGTTTACAACGAGCATCTCCGTGGAAACGGAGTCAGTCAAGTGTGGCGATGGAACCGATAAGCCTGATCTCATCTACCACAGCCCTAGCTCTGGAGGGACCGAAGGGTGGTTTGTGCTCTTTGTCCTTAAGCAGTGGGGAATCGCAAGGCTTTGCCTGTGATTAATGGTTTTACCAGCAAGTATTCGTGCGGAGAGGGGCACAGGCATAACACGGGTGGAGTTCTCTCCAAGCATGCAGTGCATGTGTGGCGAACGTTGAGGAATTTGGTCAGGCTGTATCGACTAAAGATGATTTCCCATCTAAGCCTATTTTAGTCACTGGAAAATGTAATTTCTCAGCTGCCTCAGGGCCGTATATGAGTTTTAGCATTAACCCTATCTTTGATATATTCCCCATTACTTCTGAATTCACCACAACCCAAAGTACCTAAAACAAAAACTATCAAAAGCATGTTTTATCAAGTGTTCGTTGCATTAAAAGCTTCTATGAAATGCTCACCACGAAGAGATAAGTATGGGGCAAGTTTTTAATTTCCTTCTAAAAGGAAATAAGTCTATCATTAGATCATAGACCATGCAAAAGATGGCCGGTATTTTCTCTGGAGGTAGGGGTGTGGGGGAAGAGTGGTTAAGGTGGATTGGGGATGGGAAAGCTGGAATCGTGGATTCGAGCAGAACTGTAAATTTCTATTATCCATAGATATATATATATATGTCCCCATCAATAATGAGAGAGAGAGAGAGAGAGAGAGAGAGAGAGAGAGAGAGAGAGAGAGAGATATGAACTGAACGGAACTGTACTGAACTGAAGGTGTTTAATGTTTAGGCCACTGGCCCATTACAATGCGAACGAACGCACGCGCGCGCGCAACACACACACACACACACACACACACACACACACACACAGAGAGAGAGAGAGAGAGAGAGAGAGAGAGAGAGAGAGAGAGAAGAGAGAGAGAGAGAGAGAGAGAGAGAGAGAGAGAGAGAGAGAGAGAGAGAGAGAGAGAGAAACGTCAAGGGCCACTGGAAGATAACACTCGTTCTCTGTGTACACCCTTGGACAATTGTTGAGAGAAAGATAGATAAAAAGTACCCCCGTAGGTGTTAGATGGATGAAGCTTTATGGCCTGACAGCCCTTGCGGACTCTGTAGGGCCTTGACCTACTCAAATTACGAGTGCTGGTTGCAATGTGAGCAAGTCATGCCTCCATTTTCCTTGTTCGTCTTCTACAAATCACGTAGGATGACGGAGCGGATGTATTTTAACTTCCAACGCACGAGAGGAATCAAAAGTGTGAGATGCCGTCTCCCCTAAAAAAAATGAAACATTCCAAGTTTTTCAATTTTGGGGAGGTTGTGGGTGGGGTGGTGGGTGGTGTGGTGGGTGGTGTGATGTAGCGGTGTTACCATCTATCCCTTCTAAACTGTGGATTATGCATTGGCAAGAACACGCACATTCCTGTGACAATTTCACACTGCACCCATGGTGGATCAGTCACTCAACCACGATCTGTGTCGTGTTTGCAGCGATCTCACTCAGGAGGAGGTTCCCACACCTCTTCAGTAACCCTGCTGATCCTGACTTCCTATATCTCCTCCCCTCCTTCCTAGCCCTGCATCGACGCCTTTTCGGCGCTTTGCCATTCTTCAAATGTCCATCGGTTAATACGGACTTGTAGAGGAGGAATATTCTATTAAGAAATCGTAGCTCTTAATCTAGTGGTTAGAGCGCTCGCCTGCTTACGCTTGCAGGTAGCGGTGGCGATGTTTGAAGCAGTTCAAATCCTGGACTTGGATCCTTGGGCAAGATGCTGAACTTGCATTGTTTGTTCCGACCCGGGAGTGATAACGGGACCACGAGGGCAGAGATGGTACTCTTTCGCCGCGCGATAAACCCTTATAATACGGCCATGAGCCAGCATTCTCCAGGGATCAGAGACGGTGCTAGTACTCGAGTGCGTGCGTTCTGTCACTGTTTGTCATCAAGTGCCAGTAGAGAGAGAGAGAGAGAGAGAGAGAGAGAGAGAGAGAGAGAGAGAGAGAGAGAGAGCGAGAGAGGGAGAGAGGGAGGGAGAGAGAGAAAAAGAGAGAGAGAGAGAGAGAGAGAGAGAGAGAGAGAGAGAGAGAGAGGGGGGGGGGGAAGGAGAGGGAGAGAGAGGGAGGGAGGGAGAGAGAGGAGAGAGAGAGAGAGAGAGAGAGAGAGAGAGAGAGAGAGAGTGAGTGAGTGAGTGAGTGAGAGAGAGAGAGAGAGAGAGAGAGAGAGAGAGAGAGAGAGAGAGAGAGAGAGAGAGAGAGAGAGAGAGAGGATGGGTTATACGAATTCAGGAACGCGCGCGTGCGCACACACACACTTTCATGCTCACACAAACAAACACACAAATGCACACCACGCAAACACGCACACACAGGCGCGCGTGCGCGTGCACACACACACACACTCACACACACTTTACTGAGCATGTAGATCCATCACAATGTCGATGAATACCTCAGTGGCGCTGAAGGCGAGACCACAGTCTAACTAGACACACATAGGGCGCGTTTGTTAAGCAAGTGGCTCGCCTCGATGGCTAGTCGAGGGCGAGCGAGACACGAGAAACGTAGGCAACGCCTAGCCCTCGAGATTGTCTCCAGATTCTACGTCAAAGAAACGCGCCCATAGCCCGTGGCAAACAGGGGATATTGCTTCTGTACCTAAAACCAGTCGATGCATCAATGCCGTTTTCGCACGGCTGTTTTATTGCGAAGGGCAAGCAAACGTTGATATTTGGATCATTTGACTACCGTACTCAATTACTGCTGTTCTGATTTTGTGATCATTGGCCAATTGTCTCCAGCTGTTTGTCCGGATGCCACATGCCTTCAAGAATGTTGTAAGGCAGTCTTCATAGTGCTTGATGGATCATAAAGACATTTTTCAATTACGAGTTCAGTCGAGTTTTGTCCAAACTGTTCGTCTTCCATTCTTATTGCAATATGGCCTGTCCATATATTCTGGAGTTTCGAATTATAATGCTTTGATTTCCGGTAATCCTGATACTCAAAGGATGTCATTATTTGAGCTTGGGTACGCGCGCACACACACCAAACCAAACCAAACGCCACCAGTGAGTCTTCGGGGGGGGGGGGGGGGGGGGTGTTTCTGGCGCGCTAGCTGATATGAAAGCAATGGTTATCAAAGGGAGGCAACTCCTACTTTCCTAAGTCGTGTGCATGCCGAGGATTTCAGTAAGTGAGACCTTTACTTTCCACTAGAATCAAGTTGCCATTCTGGACTGGACCCATACCCAGGCTTAATGGAAACTGACAGACTAACTCCCTCTTAATGAAATTTATCAGATGCTGTTAAAAAAGTTTGTCCTTCATGCCATGCTAATTCAGCATAGTGCAATTATCATTACGATAGCTAGGCGTGTTTGCAACTGAAATATGCTATTACCTCTCATCTTGCCAGCAACATTGGACAGGCTACATTTTGTTGGTGGCTGTGCTAGAACAAGCTGTCTGTTAGCATAAACTTTGATGAACCTGCATAAAAAGGGCACTGTGTCTGGTCATTGTCATGTGGCCTTAGACGAGACATCCTTACCTCCATTGCAGTTGGAATACTCATAATGCTCAATCAGCCTTGCCAAGGGACATTGGTACCGATTATAAGGCTGTGGAATCTCCATTAAATGGATCCCCAAGGCCGAAAGAAAAAAATAGCTGTGTTTATGGTAACATGGCCAGAAAAAAGGGTCAGTAGGCTGGCCTGAACTATGATAAAAGAGGCAAGATTGGATGGATGGATGGATAGTGTTTTACGGCCTATCAGCCTTTGTAAGCTATGTAAGGCCATTTAGCACAAAAATCACTAGAACAGTTTAGAGTAAATGATAATCAAGTCACGGTGTTCCTAGGTCTTCGCCTCTTACGAATCGCGTAGGGAGACGCGGTGGGTCAATTCTTACCCCGAACCCACAGGGGGAAAAATCATAATTTTATTTTTTGCTGAAATATCTGTTTACTTGGTGGATCCCCACCCCCCAGCTGATAAAAAAAGGGTCAGTCGGGGTATAGTACATTTTTCTTTGGCCTGATAACTTGTATTGAACAGTAGAAGAAACATGCTTCAACCATGTAGGCAGTTTCAAAATATCTCACCAACATTCTTGCAAACTTGCTGGTGCTGTTTTCAAGAGTACTACAGGGCGTGTTTCTTAGGCAAGAAATCCCGAGAGAATCTTGAGGCCAAGGTGTTGCCTACATCGTCTCACTCACAAGGAGGCACTTGCTGTGAAGGAGGGTGGCCGAGGTAGCTCCAGAGGTCCCTCGCTGCAGAGGCCCAGATGAATCAAAATGGCGGAGACCATGCCAATTGGGTTGCTGATGATAGACAGTAGTGCCTGTAATGTGCTTCTCACTGTCCGTGAATGAAAAAGTGAACGTACACGGAGTATTTACTGTTCGGGTGTTTATTTGTATATTTAGAGGAGTATGTGTATAGGTTAAATCTGGACAAACATTGTCAATATTTATTTTATTGTTTGCATACACTAAGTGCTGTACATGTCCACTCCCTGAATTATGTCCCTTGAATTGATCTAAGTGTATCGAGGCGACACGTTTTCGACAAAATTGTCTACAATTGAACCCGGGTTGCCTTCTTTTCATTGAAAAAGTTCCCATGCAATTCAAAAAGTCACCATGGTATGGATGGATGGATGGATGGTGTTTTACGTCCTATCAGCCTTTGTAGGCTATATAAGGCCAGTAGGCACGAAAATCACTAGAACGGTATTAGAGTAAACGCTAATCAAGTCACGGTGTCCCTAGTTATTCGCCTCTTACGAATCGCGTAGGGAGACGCGGTGGGTCAATTCTTACCCTGAACCCACAGGGGGATGTCACTATGGTATGCATTAGCAAGTGAAAAACTGATGCGATGAATTATCGTCAGTTGTTTCATCTATCTGCAACTTCTTCACCGACTCACCCATGTTCTCTCAAATTCCGCCTTGCCAATCGATGACTGGCCGTTTCTTAGATATCTTGCTTGCTCTCGGTTTGCCCTTGAGGAGGGCACCTAGCATAGGCAACGCGCCCCTTGTCACCATCTCTCTAGCATTTGCCTCAAACTTGTTTCCCATTGTATCCATTGCAGTGCATGTACATGTCCATCCATGCATGTTTCTGCAAAGCCATTGTGTAGCCAATGTGTCAGCCTAAACATCATTGAATGCTGGTGTATGTATGTATTCTTACACTGCAAAAAATGTCACGGCACTCAGGCATGCTCTAAGCACATCTACTGGTCATCACTGGAAAAATGAGTTTTTTAGTTCCACCTTGATCTGTCAGGGTGGCTTTCGCAACTTTTCTTGCACTTTTTTTCATGATGTGGGGCCTGCCAAGGAGAACAACCCGTCACCATTCCCTCTCAGTCTATTCTTTGGAACAGTTAAGAGGCCCAGTGCAGCAGACCGAAGGTTGAGAGTTGGTCTACACTCCTTCAGCAGGCCACGCAGGCATTCAGGGGCATTACCAGCAACACACTTGTACACAGTGCCTGTGTGTGTGTCTGTCTGCATGTGCATGATCAGTGGAGACAATGAAACATCATGCAACACTAGATGAACAAAGGACAAAAATCATGTCACAGTCCAACCTGCTTTATTAGTGTCTATTCACTGTCAACGTTGATGGTTTGCTTTCCTGCAAAATAATTTTAAAAACATAGTAAGTGAGCCATTCAGATGAAATAATTTTCAACATGAATATAATTATATCAAGGCAATACAGTTTCAGTCATTATGGGTCAAAGGAGAAACTGTGACATTCAAAATATGTTTTTCTGTAGCCTATTCATTTCCTAATTTTTAAAATCCTCACAAATGGAAAATGTTAGAAACCAGACAAAAATCTCTTGGGATGTTTTGTGCTTCATCACTAAAGGTTTCATGTAAAATGTTGTCTGCAGACCTGAAATAATTTATTGCAAGGATAAAATTGTTCAGGGGGTGGTGGTGGCTTGAAGAATGAATGATACCAGTTGTCAGTGATTTTTCATGGATAGTTTCTCTATGTGTAATTATTTATATTTGGTCACTCAACGGAATGCACTTTGATATTTTTCATGCAAACTTTATCTATGCTTTAAGGGGGGATACGGCAGTGCAAACTCACTATTTTCTTGATTTTCGTCGATGTCGGGATTATGGCAGATTTGAATTGCATAACCATCCTACTAACCAGTGCTGGTCGTTATAAGTGTGAAATGTGCTCCAAAATATTTATAAAATCTTAAAATGTACACTACCTGTCACCGAAATAAATTGTTTATTTGATTTTTGGAGCTGACGGTGTCGTTGTTTTCCACTTGACAACATACACGATCGAAGCTTGAATGCCGACATGTTTGGTATCATTTTGTAGCTCTTTCCATTAGGAGAATACTGCAAGGGAGAGAACTCCTCTATACTAACTCGTGATAGCGCAGTTGACCTGAATAGGAGAGCCTATTTTGCATGGGAACAAAGGAAATGGTCACGTGGACCAATCAGAAGCTTAGGATTCCTCCCACAATTCTCCACTGCATGACGACAACATGGCGCCTCAGGTTGATCGTGGAATCTATTCGTGGCTCTTCGCGTGTATTGTTATTGTGATTTTGGTGCACTGAAGAAGCCAAATGCCGAGGAAAGGAAAACTGCTTAGGAGCAGGCAGTTAGAAGCTGCCAGGGCTGCAAAACGGCAGGATCTACCTCCTGCACGATGTCAACTGATTCTCCACGACACGAGTGATCGGTTATTTCACCTCCTGCGCCGATGTCAACTGATTTTTCACGGCACGAGCGATCAGTTATTTCCCCTCCTGCACCGATGTCAACAACAGATTCTCCAGTCCCATCCACTTCGTCGGCTGATTGTGCAACTCAAGAACCGTTTCCATCCACTTCCCAAGCTGGAATTAGTGAATCAACTTCGGTTTCTGCATCTTGGAAGAAATTAGAAATAGCAGCAAACAGAAGTGCAGACACTGCCTGTGGAGATGCTCAGTCAGAAGTGGCTGATTTCCCACGTGGATCAGTTGACGAAACTGCTGGCACAAGTTCCTTGCCCAGAATGTTTTGAAAATCAACTGGAAGTAGGCATCTGTGAAGGTGGAAATCAAGGATTTTCCACTAAATTGGAGCTCCTGTGTCACAAATGCCCCTTCAGAGCCGATGAACTGAGTTCTCCAAGAGTGGGAGGGTCCACAAAGAAGAACGTGGCATTTGAAGTCAACAGACTGATGACTCTGTTTAGTCATGTGGTTGGGACAGGCCATCGGGTTCGAGAGAAATTCAGCACCATCTTCGGATTGCCAGGAATGCACAAGAAGACCTTCCAGCGCCACGATCAACTACTGACAGGTAAGAAAAACAATCATCTTGCTCAATTAAATTTCTTACATTGATCTGTGTATAATTATTGGTATTTTGTCGCATTCTGACATGATTCTAAATCCATGAATACTGCTTCCTATGAATTGATTATTGCAGTCATCTAAGCTTTGTTTTCAGTTAGTATTTATGAATATGATCATATATTTAGTCCATGTCTTGTAAATTTGCAGAAGTTGAAGTTCAGGAGGGTGCAGAGGTCCTGGAGCGTGCTGCTGCTGCTGTCAGAGAGGCCTACTCAGCAACTGATGAAGATCTTCAGGAGAGTCTTGTTGGAGGAGAGATTCCCATCATAGACATTAGTGTATCTTATGATGGGACCTGGCACAAAAGAGTCATTGTGCTGATAAGCATTTATTTTGCATTTTGTCCAACTCGGTTTTGAAGTGTCTGTAATTTTTTATAAATAGTTTCAGGAAAGATTTTGTCTAGATATTAGCTGTGGAGGTTGTTCAAGTTTCATAATGAGGGGCCAGCAATGCCATATGACTGGAGAAGTTTGATTATTGAATACTAGGACATTGAGTCTTTTTTCCTTGATTTCTCAAAATACGGTTTTTGCTATATTTGAAAATACAAGGGAAAAAAGGGGACATGATACAGCCCTGAAATTTACAGGTCTTATTCTTTCTTATGTTTCCTTCATTATTACAGAATAATATTGAGATTTTCATGCAAGAATCTGCTGTATTTCTTCATCCAGTTGATTTCTTCAGTCTAATCAGTCATTGTGCTGATAGCATTTATTTTGCGTTTTGTCCAACTCGGTTTTATAGTGTCTGTAATTTTTTATAAATAGTTTCAGGAAAGATTTTGTCTAGATATTAGCTGTGGAGGTTGTTCATATGTTTCAAAATGAGGGGCAGCAATGCCATATGACTGGGGAAGTTTGATTATTGAATACTAGGACATTGAATCTTGTTTTCCTTGATTTCTCAAAATACGGTTTTTGCTATATTTGAAAATACAATGAAAAAAAGGGAAGCATGATACAGCCCTGCAATTTACAGGTCTTATTCTTTCTTATGTTTCCTTCATTCTTACAGAATAATATTGATATTTTCCCATTCTTCTTGTTGTAATTGTCTAAAATGTGTCTGGGAAACAGGGTTTTTACGGCATAGCTTATGGGATAGTGGACCTCAAATTCAGAAAATTGGTTAGACTGCATAGAAATTGATGCCCTTCTGTAAAAAGTTTGAGTTGATGTGTATCTTGCTGAATAAAAAAATGGTGTAGTTATGAGTTGTAGTTTTTGAGTTTTGTATTTTTAAATATATTGCATGTGGCGGCCATCTTGGAAGGTTTCCATGGCAACAGAAGGTTTAAACAAATTTATCTTTACAGTTTTTAATACCCAACATGTGTACCTTTGATATGAAAATAATTATGTATTTAGAAAAGAACTGCTTTACTCCAGCCCTATAGGCACTGCCATATCCCCCCTTAATTATGGAAGTGGCACCAAGAAATCTGAAAGGGGATGGTATGTTTGCATCTCATTTGAGGTTGCTATGGACAGTTACCAAAAACATTTTCTCAACCAAACTTCTGCCTAGGTTCAAGCTACCAGCCGAACTACCAAGAATTTTAAAAAGTTGCAGTGGATACCTGATGTAATTTGTCTTTTCTGTCATGTTTGAGATACATTTATTTGCTCGTGTTCATTCAAAACTGCCCCCGAGTGTCAAGAGTGTCATCATCAGTGAGACGAGAATGCATGCATTCACTGATATACAGTTCAGTTCAATATTTACAAATCTATTGAAAAAAGTTTAACAAGATAGGAAGCAAACTGGGCAGGGCACTCACCCTTGAAGTCAGGGCAGGCCACGTGGGTGACCAGGGTGTACAGACGGTGGACGGAGTCCTCGTCCTCGTTGCGCTTCCTGGCCAGACGCACGCGCACCCGGTAGGGCACATTCCTGCACCAAAACATCTCATTTAGAGCCACATCAAGCAGTGCAAAATGCATATGACTACACTGGATGTACATGTCTAAGAAAGGGTTGTGATAATCAACACTCCACTTGCAAGAGAGGGGAAAAGCTGCACGCTGTGCACGTCACCAAATCCATCCATGGAATATACACTGTAGTAATGCATGCCAAAAGAGTCATCCTGTCACCCCAGCTCACAGGTTTGTTTTGTGGCCATGCCCTTGCTTGACTACATGCAACATACACCTGGTCTAATCAAGATGAAATGTGTAGGCTACTTAGAATATCTACGTCACCAAGATAATATCAAAATATGTCTGTGTTTAGTGGCTACTGACAAATTAACAAAGAAGGAGATGCAACTGGGGTAGAGAAGACAGAAAGTATTCAAGTATGACCACATAAGACAAGACAGATGAAAGACCAGACTCATGAAGAGAGAAGAAAATAAATGTTGAAGTCAAAAGCTGTCATTGTGGTTGTTACTTGTGCATGGTGTTTTATACAATAAAGGTGAGTTTTCCTGCCGGAGAGCCTATGAAAGGCTTTGTAAGGCCATCAACTTCATAATCATTCCTGCTGCTTTAAGTAAGAGAAAACAAAATCTTTATTGCCTAGTTATTCATCTTTTACTTAGGAATAGCAAAGGAGACATGGCCAGTCTATTCTTACACCCCCCACAACTCACAGAGATGGACGGATGAATAGAGTCTAACCCTCAGAGTGCAGTAATCCACACACACACACCCCCCACGAAGGGCAAACTCCCAGTGCCCTGGCATTGATGGCAGACAGGCCTCATGTGTGCTGTGCTCTCACTGGCAGACAGAAATAAGCTCTAACCACTAGAGAGTAGGCTTAGTGCAAGTTTAACATGCAGAGCCGAAGCCCAGTGGCCGAAATTTCAGACTGGCACTCCATTGTTGCAGTCAAAATTTTGGGACTGGCGCTCTGAGAGTTAAGGGCCCATTAGCTTTGTAGGCTATATAAGGTCTCAACTTAAAAAATAACATACATAATTCTACTAGATAAAATGTATTACATAGAGGACCCACATAAAGAATTATGATTTGACACCTCACCTCAAATCACAACACACATTTCTCTGCCACATATGCACAAAACTACAAAAAAGAAGTATGTGTGATTCCCTGTAAATCAGCTGACAGCTCTAACTTGCATGAAATGCAACTAACCTAGCATTTGCAGATGTATGATAAGTCATTCTTCATAGCTATTACATCAATTTAATCATGGTGCATACTTTTTTTCATAAGCTGTTTAACGGATGATGACATCAGTTTCTCAAGCAAAACCTGAATGCACAAGTTGGTACCAGCATTCACAGCAGAGAAGAAATTTGGGATAAGAGGTAAAGAAAATGGATAGCAGACAATTTTCTGCGACAATCATACTGGCCAAGTAGCAGTCAACTGCAAACATAGCTCTAGTAACAATACCCATCAGAGAACATTTTCTTAATCACCTGGAAACCGAGACCAGAACACTCTTTTCTAGATGGTAAGAAAACAGAAGCAACTCCATATGAAAGCCTGCAGCACCGTTCAGACACAGAGCAAGCCACCCACCTGATGCCCTGGCACCAAATGTGCTTGTTGAGGCGCGTGTCGATGCGGACATCGGGGGTGCCCATCATCTTCTCAGCAAACTTGCGGATGGCCTTGATGGCACGGGGTGCCCTCTTCTTGAAGCCACTGCAACAATGGCGATGCCATGTAACAAGCTGACATAGCACTCCTACACACATATCCTGTCTTTGAAGCCACTGTAACACACACCCTGCCATGTAACATGCTCACATAGCACTAACACATTACCAGTCATTGAAGCCACTGCAACACACCCAATGCCATGTAACATGCTCACATAGCACTAACACATTACCAGTCATTGAAGCCACTGCAACACACCCAATGCCATGTAACATGCTCACATAGCACTAACACATTACCAGTCATTGAAGCCACTGCAACACACCCAATGCCATGTAACATGCTCACATAGCACTAACACATTACCAGTCATTGAAGCCACTGCAACACACCCAATGCCATGTAACATGCTCACATAGCACTAACACATTACCAGTCATTGAAGCCACTGCAACACACCCAATGCCATGTAACATGCTCACATAGCACTAACACATAACCAGTCATTGAAGCCACTGCAACACACCCAATGCCATGTAACATGCTCACATAGCACTAACACATTACCAGTCATTGAAGCCACTGCAACACACCCAATGCCATGTAACATGCTCACATAGCACTAACACATTACCAGTCATTGAAGCCACTGCAACACACCCAATGCCATGTAACATGCTCACATAGCACTAACACATTACCAGTCATTGAAGCCACTGCAACACACCCAATGCCATGTAACATGCTCACATAGCACTAACACATAACCAGTCATTGAAGCCACTGCAACACACCCAATGCCATGTAACATGCTCACACAGCAATCACATACACATAACCGATCCTTGAAGTCACTGTAATACACAGTGCAATGTAACATTCTGATTTAGCACTAACATACACATATACAAAAACAGCTGCACCAAGTTGAATGCAACTATAGCAATATCTCTCTCTCTCTCTCTGTCACACACACACACACACACACACACAGAGCATCACAGCACACTCTTAAAGTCACCATTACATGCGGCATGTAATGCAGAATGCAGTCACAGCACTCAATAATGAACACATTTAGCCCTCTTCCATAAACTGCAGTAATGCTAATCATGTCACATAGTCACTATGCTCCAAAGGCTGAGTAAACGCAAATCAAGTCACGGTGTCCCTATTTATTCTCCTCTGACGAATCGCATAGGGAGACGTGGTGGGTTAATTCTTACCCTGAACCCACAGGGGGTGTGTGCATGTGTAACATGCGTGATATAAGAGTAATATAGAGCCACCCATGTGTGAGCAGCAAAATCCCACTTTTACTACAAGACTGAGGCAGGAGCAGGGAACCAAGACATACAGGTACTAGCCACACTTTAAATGTTTTAAGTTGTCAATTGATTTGGGTACAGAGTATTCTACTGGGCTCATAACTACATCAAACAGCAAGTTATGTATTTATCATTTTCCAATCAGAAACCAATGCATACCAGGTAAATTTTCTAGCTCAAAGACTCTAAGCAACAATATTTCTGTTGTCATGCTATTAAAAAAATGAATGGCATGTGTTTGGCACATTTCTATCACTACATTTCTTATTGGGCAGTGTGCATTCTGTTGAAGATAGCTAAGTATCATTCTCAGATAAGCAACAGTTCTTCTTTAGGCTATATTCCTCCCAGACTGTCAGATGCATGCACCTGGTGAATTAATGTTTAATCATGAGTGCTAGCTCCATGGAAATTAGATTGCTACAAATGATCACTGATTTCAAAGGTTTTATTCAGCATGGTAAACCTGGCACATTTTGCAACGCTAGTATCTTGCACAACGAGTTGAACGATCGCTAAAGAGTCTAGATCGAAAAATAAATGTTTAATCTAGTTCAGTTAGGTTGCAAATAATTTTTTTTTTAAAGGAGAATAATTTCCTAACAAGCAGAATCGAAAGAAAACAGGCAACATACATTCCATGAATCTTCTTGTGAACGTTGATAGTGCACTCCTTCGTGATCACCTCGTTGGTGACCGACTTCTTGCCTTCGCGGCGCTGTCGGGGGGCCATCTTCTCTGCAAGCAAAAAGCGCAGTCAGAGTCAGTTAACAGAACTCCCAAATGCAAAGCTTCTAGCCCAAGTCCCAAGCTCCTTTGACGAGAAACGTGTGATGTCAGTTGGATCAGCATGCGTCCGGCCTTTCACATCAACAATAAAAATGTGAAGGAAGCCATATCCCCGAAATCAAATGAAGAGCCTCACAGATTTCTTATCGTATGAAACATTATTATTCCCAAAGTTTCAACGCACTTCCGATCGATAACTTAAATTGGCTGCAACAGACTAGTCGGAGATGTTTACAGGGGAAAAGTGCTGTTCGGGTGGACAGGCCGCAATATTAATTCATTATAGAAGCTCAAAAGCAATGTGTGAGTGAATGAGTGATGCAGATCACAAGAATGGTGTTTGTTGTACATATCCATGTCGATATGAGTGTTAGATTTGATTAAACTGTGAAGATTTTTCGCGATTTTAACCCGTGGATGACTAAATTCATACCTTTCCACGAACCGGAACAGAGGAAAAGGAAGTGCAGGGAATGTTGGGAAAGAAAATTTCTAAGAAGGGAAATAACTCCTTTATAATGTGTGGGAAAGAGTTACTTCCCCTGTACTCGAGAAATGCTAATGGTAACAGTGAGCGAGCCACCGATTGTGTGAGGTATCTATTTTAATTCACATTTTCGACAAATGCATGAATTATTCGACGAATTCAAAATACGGGCAAATGTTACAAAAAATTCACAAGTCAATATTTACGAATTTGATTAATTCGACGAATAGTGCACGCAAGTGTTTATGAAGATTCGTGGCTGACTGTTATGTTACACGAGGATAAAATTGTGCACATTCACAACTCATATAATATTTAAAAAATACAAGCCTTCCGTTATGGGCTGTAAGGATTTATGGCCCACCTTCCATTCTCTCTCTCTCTCTCTCTCTCTCTCTCTCTCTCTCTCTCTCTCTCTCTCTCTCTCTCTCTCTCTCTCTCTCTCTCTCTTCCCTTCCTC
>JAWQFJ010006115.1:40000-41424 GCA_034096865.1 Theodoxus fluviatilis | reverse complement strand
TTGAGGGCAAGTACACATACATCTCTTCAGTATAGAAACGTTTCCTGATTCTTATGCTTCTTCGTTCCTTCCAATAACGAAAAAGATAACACACAAAATCAATTGCAATCCGAGCCATTGTTGTATAATTTAGTAAGAATGTTCATATGTATAACAGGTAAGTATCTCTATACACACCATTGTGCGTCGACATTTTCATCCTGGATAGTTTTCCGTGCGTCTTGATAATACTTTCATTGTTAAGCGCCATATACGAGGTTTGTCCCGAAAGCATCCAGCCAATATATATATATATATATATATATATATATATATATATATATATATATATATATATATATATATATATAATATAGTCTAATTTGCACTGGGCGCGTGAATATTTGCCGAGGGGACGCGTCTATCATTCTGTGAACCTGAGCCAGTAGTGACTCTGGCACAGTTTGCAATGAATGCGAAATAGATTTGACCCTTCGCATGACAGCATTGCGCCAAAAATAGTTCGTTCTGATACTTTTTTCCCTCCACTTTTCACAGAAATCATTCAGATGTCAAAACTTGTTTCCATTTCAACACAAACGTTTTATTTTATCGAATAAACGCTTGTTTATTGCCTCAACAAGAGTAAGTTATGAGTTTTTTGCGAAATAGTCTTAGAACTACTATAACGGCGTATGTCAGGGAGCAGATCGGCTATCCCACAAGCCTCTCGTGTGATCTCCTCATGCATATTTTGGACGAAAACCTTCCATCACATGATATCAACTGGGCTAGAGACACTTTCGCCGGCACTCTGAACACAGATATATACTATATTCACAATAGTCTCAGCCACGCTGAATGTTTCGCCGGTAGGCGAAGTCTCTAGTGAACTAGAATGCGCATCTATATGAGTCCACATCACCCACCGTTTTCACTGAACACAGCTATGCAGGAGGATGAGGAAAGCTAATCACCAATCAAAGAGAGCTTGATAAAAACTCAACGGGAGTGAAGATGATCTCTTCCTGACCGAAGATACTGACGAGTCCGCCGTTGAGTTCGAGGGATTTTCCGAGACGGAATTGCAACTGGCGGAGGACGCTCTGGAAAACCAGCGTTCCATTGTGCTCACTGACAGCGATGACGGCACTGACGGTTCTCTGGAGACTTCTGACGATGACTACGACAGCCCTGGCCATTAGAGTAAGTGTCAGTACTTTCATTTACCAGGCGGGGAGGGGGCGAGGATGGAAGGGGAGATGGGGGCACGTTTATTAGGGGAGGCGCGACTATTAGGGAAAATACGGTGTGTGTGTGTGTGTATATATATATATATATATATATATATATATATATATATATATATATATATATATATAAACAGTCTGCAAAGTCTTTTTTCGGAATCCTCATCGCCAGCCTTGACGCGTTCTCCTTATTCT
>JAWQFJ010006115.1:17500-35000 GCA_034096865.1 Theodoxus fluviatilis | reverse complement strand
CCAGCGCTACTCGGTCTCAAATAAAAGACTGGATGAGGATTGGGTATTGGAAGGATTAGGTCATCTACAAGGCTGTACTCACTTGTAGGTAATTCTGTGCTTGAAGCGATGTCTCTTTCTATCACAGGTCACAATAGAGGCGCATTTCACTTCCGAGCACGTCCTTGTCTCATCATGCGTCAATGGGCAGAGAAACACACGCTTCGTATCGTAAACAACTTTCCCCAAGGCTTTACTATGTGCCCGCTTCAAATTCCAAATCTTCCAGAAACATGCCAACACTACTGTTCGAAATGAAATGTGTAAGTGTTGTGGATCAAATTAAAATCAAATCTCAATCAAAAGTTTAAAACATCTTTCGAGGAGAGCAGTTTCACTGGTGTGGACGTGCTGTACACGGTGCTAAAACATATCGAATTTCCTTGCATTTGGCCTTCACACATCCGCGAGCACAGACGAAGACGGAGACAGACATAGTGGTTTCGAAAAGTTGTGGGGATGGGCTACATTCCGCGCCGCCCATTGTACTTCAAATTAGGCACAGCTGCTTTCGTCAGTCCAGAATAAAGAAAGGGACGAAAATAGGACACAAAAATAATAAAACATTCACGTTTTAATTGGATATTTTATATTCCTTCACAGCTGGGTTGGGGGTAGGGGGGAGGTGGAAACGAGACACAAGAGCATTGAACAAAAACCTTACGGCTCACAAATGACGTAATGACGGCTGGGCATTAACCTAAGGCGCGATGTCGACGTCCCGTACGTTAAAAGTCACTAAAAACCTACTACCTTTTCACATCTTTAAAGATGTGTAGATTCACCCGATTTCTTGCTGTGCATTTCATTTCTTCTTTAAAAAACTATCGACATAAAATGTGCATGATTGCAACATCCACAATCCTAAAATGATTCGACCGGCTTGCTGACAATACTCCAAGCAACTCGAAAGCTTTGTCTTCAGAGTTACCACTTCGGATAATTAGTCAGTCGTAGCAGTACTCACTACGATCTGGAATATATCTGTAAGAAACCACATAGAATTATAAGGTTACGGCAAAGATTATAGGTTACACAAAGATAGTTCATTAGCTCATTGTTACGAGGATCGAGACACGTTGCGCCCCAAGCGGCCAGGACTATGGGGAAGTAATCACACTGCTTAGATACATGTAAAAAGTGCTTGTTTGTCGACGCGTTTCTGATGCATTCCGATCATGTTTGTGAATACATTTACGGTGTAATGTGTAATAAAATGATTTGCTGCAATAATGGGGGTGATTTGGCTTTGTTTTTTTGTAGCAGGCGTTGTGAAATCGAAATATTTGGTTCATCTAAATGGATGCTTCTGCGCATGCGCGTGAGCCTATAGTCCGTTTAAACATTGCTCTGTCAGTGGACGCTACTGACTTCGCACGCCCGGGGAGTTATGCCAAAGATCCGGCCGCGTTAAAGCATGCAAAAATATTAATTAGATTAAAAACTAATCGAAAATAGTCATATTAGACTGTTTTAACGTATACTTTCTGCACAAAACCCACAGAAGATAAGTAAACAAACCTCACCGGTCGTATGTACCTAGATGGCTAGCAGACGAATAATCTTTGTCTCCACTGACAGAGCAATGTTGAAACGGACTATAGGCTCACATTTCGATGAACCAAATATTTCGATTTCACAACGCCTGCTACAAAAAAACAAAGCCAAATCACCCCCATTATTGCAGCAAATCATTTTATTACACATTACACCGTAAATGTATTCACAAACATGATCGGAATGCATCAGAAACGCGTCGACAAACAAGCACTTTTTACATGTATCTAAGCAGTGTGATTACTTCCCCATAGTCCTGGCTGCTTGGGGCGCTGCGTTCCGAGCGTCTTGTAACTCTATTTAGCAAAAGCTCGGCATGAGCTATCTTTGTGTAACCTATAATCTTTGGTTACGGTCAAGTGTACAGGTTCGCAACACAACGTTTTTTCCACATCTTGTATACCTGTTGGGTGGTGCTGATGAAGACAGTCATGAAGGTACTGATGTTTATTTAACCCTCGAAGTCTGCTCAACCGGTCATACATACGTCTTCAACGATGTAAGAGTTTGACGAAGCAATGCAAGACGGTCATCTTCCCGTTGAGCAAGTGCTTAGTTACCCAAACACACTGGTGTTGATGTCTCTCTTGCGGGGTTGATATTTTCATCCTTTTCCTTTTGCGGACCGTTGCTGGCTGTGGACGACTTAGATCACCCAAGTGGTGTGGCCTCTTTTCAGTCTCGGAACTGCTGGGCATGCGAGACTACTGGTACGTGACGGAGAACAAGGTCTGGAACGAGGCTCAAGAGGTCTGCAGGAATCACTTCCAGGGCTTTCTGGCCACCGTGAACTCACAGACTGTTCTCAGTCTCATCGACAGTTACATGCGTAAGGAGTGGTCAAGGTGAGTATCCACTCGTTTTCACTCAGATGGAATCCTTGACACTTTCTCAATCCTCCATCCTTTCAGTTCTTCTTCTCTCCATTGGTGATTCCATCCCGTCCGTCTAATAAGCTGGGTATCTATTTATCAACGCATCCATCCATCCATTCGTTCATCCATCCATCATCTGTTTGTCCATCCATGCATATATGTATCCATCCATGCATCTACTCACGCATCCATCCCTCAATCCTTCATGCGTCACCATACAAACGTCTGCCCGAACCCTCGTGTGTGCATATTGGAGTCTGTCTACACATACATCGATGCGTCCACCCACTCGTGCGTTTCTTTGTCCCCAGTCCAACCTTCTATGCACATCCTTTCTCGTTTCTTTTTGTCTGTTGTGTGACCGACTCCATTCACCCTTCCGCTACCCTTCCATTTCTCGTCACTTGCCACCCGTCCCTGACAGTGCACTCGTGTTTCCACCTTCGAGACTAAGGCGGCCCAGAGTCAAGCAGGCAGCCTCTGAGCAGCAGATAGAGTAAAGAGCTGTAAGAAAGAAAAAACCTGCTGCCAAACTAATTTAGGAAACCTTTCACACGCAAACAAAAAAGAAAGTGTCACTCAGCAGTCTAGAGGATTGATTTTTGACGCGGGTCAGGAGTCTGTAGTAAAATACTTTAATTTTCTTGTACCAATTTCAAGGCTGTCAAAAGGAACGGGTTATAAGAATATAACATAATGAGTACCAACAACGGTGCAGTATTGATTAATACAATAGCACTAAAGTATCGTAGTAATTTAGAGTAAAACGGTTAGCAATTATTCTGTAGAGACCATATGGCACTGGCCTACGTTGTGGTGGCAAGACGTGGAAGGACAGATCTCAAGAACTACAACGTACATCCATCCAGGACCACCGTCAGAGCGAGACTATCTCACACTAGAGGCCACTCAGAGAGCGCAAACCTCCGCCAAAGAAGCCACGACACAAGGCGGCATAATTGAGGCAGCTTGTTGTGCTTGCTGGGCCTAAAGCATTACCTTAATAGCCCGAACGGTTGCACGGCGAAAGGCCCGTGCAGCTGTCGCCCGACCCACTCGTTCGGCGAGAACTGGATTCGCCCGTGCCCGTGCTCCGCGCGCGCCGAACGCCCCGACAGCTAGCTCGCTCTCTGTCGGCGAGAACGTGTCGGGCAAAAATTTGCTTGCAGCTCATGTTACGGGAGCTGGCTCCTCATTGGCTGAGAAACCGACTCTTCTTCTTCTGAGGAGGTTTTGTTGGCGTTCTTGCGATTCTGTCAAAGATTATAGGTTACACAAAGATAGCTCATGCCGAGCTTTTGCTATATAAACTTACAAGACACTCGGAAACGCAGCGCACCAAGCGGGAATGAATATGGGTGAATCAAGGGAAGTAATCACACCTCTTAGCGACATGTACATTTGCTTGTTTATCGACGCGTTTCTGATGCGTTCCGATCATGTTTGTGAATAAATTTACAGTGTAATGTGTAATACAATGATTTGCTGCAATAATGGGGTGTTTTGGCCTTGTTTTTTTATAGCAGGCGTTGTGAAATGAACGCGCACATAGGCCTATTAACTCTACATAGTGTTGATGGAACGATCTAATTTTCATTATTATCGAAGAATGCAAGCTTGTTTATCAACGTATACACCCCTGTGGAATATCTTTAGGAAATGCAAAGCAATACATACCTATCAAGAAGGTGATTTGCGGCCAGAAAGTCATTCGATGAAGTAAATTCAGTTGCCGCATGAGAGAAGCGTCGACCTGCGTCGACCCAAAGATTATCTTGATTTCCGGAAGACTTTCGATTCCGTTCCTCACGAGAGATTATTATGTAAGCTACAGGCTTATGGAGTGACTGGTAATATCCTAAATTGGATAAGGAGTTTTATATCAGGAAGAGTTCAGAAGGTGAGAGTTGGCAATGCAAACTCATCCCTAGCAAGCCTTCTAAGCGGAATTCCGCAAGGAAGTATTTTGGGTCCGGTTCTTTTTAGTTTTCATAAACGACATACCAGAAGGGATACAGTCGTCGTGCAAAGTTTTTGCCGACGACACGAAGATATATGATAAAGCAAGAAATTGTAGCCGGGTGCAGGGCGATTTGAAACGATTGGAGAGGTGGTCGGATGTATGGAATCTATATTTTAATGTAGAAAAATGTAAGGTAATGCACCTTGGAAAAAATAATCCCTGCGTTAAATACACTATTACACCGTAAATTTATTCACAAACATGATCGGAACGCATCAGAAACGCGTCGATAAACAAGCAAATGTACATGTCGCTAAGCGGTGTGAGTACTTCCCCTGATTCACCCATATTCGTTCCCGCTTGGGGGCGCAACGTGTCTCGATCCTCACAACAATGAGCTAATGAACTATCTTTGTGTAACCTATAATCTTTGCTCTCTCTCTCTCTATCTCTCTCTCTCTCTCTCTCTCTCTCTCTCTCTCTCTCTCTCTCTCTCTCTCTCTGTGTCACCCCCCTCTCTCAGTTGCGTGCACGTTGAAAAGCCGCGTACACTTCGGCTCCGTAAAATTTCTGACAACACAACAATGCTATGTCAGTTGCCGGTTTCCCAATTGCTGTCGAAGCGTTATTGTCATCCCTTCTTCCCACCGGGGAAGTGTCATCATGGAAAGTTGCCGGCGAACCGGGCAGGACCGTGGTTATTCTGTGGTTCTCGCAGCGAGACGGTCAGCAATATCTCGTCAGCCACAGCGCAGAGCGAGGAACGTGGTAAAGAAAACCGCCGTCACTGCAGCGACGCGACCAGCGACGTGCAGAGGAACTCAGAGCTGTGGATAAGCCCCATACTTCTCGCAATGTCTAATTAAAAAAATATCACATTCCAAATGTCGCGAATATTGAATTTTAATCTACTCCTGCTGCTTCTGCACGGAATGCACGAGCTACAACACCCACACTCACTGATCAGAACGCCCCATCAGCTGTTACCTCTCCGACGAACACACTTACTTGGTCAAAAGGAATGAAGAGGATCATTCCAACCAGATACCAACAACTGATTCTGATAACAAGAATACTTGTTCCCTGCTGTTATCGACGTCCAGAGAGGCAACGACTGAGGACGTCGGGGCGGTTATCAGCAACTTCATGAAAGAGCTTAAAGAAGGCGTATCACAATGCAGGCAGAACATGGTGGAAACGAGACGTGACAGAGCTGCTGCCTCTACTCCACGTTGTGAAGGAGACACACTCGATGAGCCTCTAATACTACACAGATCTCCCTCTGCACCACCGCCAGCTGCAGATCCCGCCGACGAAGCCGACGGTTCCAAGTCTGAGACTCCAACAGCCTCAACAGTTCGTGTTTGTAGGGCTGATGACGTCGGCAGACCGAGAAGGCGGAGTGAGTGTGTAGTCTCCAGACAGCAATCTGCACGGACTTCCCATTACTGGTGACCGGCACTGATGAAATGTACATTATGTTCCGTGCCAAATGCGTTTTCTACCATTTTGTAATGGGTCGGACTGGCCTATACAATAAATTTTCAGTTCAGTTCAGTTCTCTCTCTCTCTCTCTCTCTCTCTCTCTCTCTCTCTCTCTCTCTCTCTCTCTCTCTCTCTCTCTCTCTCTCCCTCTCTCTCTCTCTCCCTCTCTCTCTCTCCCTTTCTCTCTGTCTTCCTCTCTCTCTTCCTCTCTCTGTGTCTCTTTCGCTCTCTCTTTCTCTCCTTTCCCTCCCCCCCCCCTCTCTCTCTCTCTCTCTCTCTCTCTCTCTCTCTCTTGCCGTCTCTCTCTGTGTGCTCTCTCTCGCTCTTTCTCTCTTTCTCTGTCTCATTCTGAACACAGAGATATAGTATCTCTGACACAGGTTGGTCACGTGACTTCGGCTCCACATTCCAATGATTCTACCAATCAAAATTCAACATGATCAGAAGACCATTGAGAGTAAAAAGAGGCGATTCTATTTCACTCCAATTATTTATCCCGATAGATAAACACAAATTTGGTGTTCTAATAAAACTAATCTATGAGATTTTCAGGAAATCATTTGAGAACTACTTTTAGCGCGAACGTGTCTATAAGGTTGCAAACTGCCTTGAGCACGTGCGATTGTGTATATAGTAATACACGCGATCTTTGGACCTACTATAAACGCAGCGAAAAGGATTCCTATGGGTCCGGGCTGGTTTCGTGAATCTATGGTTATACTCTCGCAAGTAAATGCTTTCTGGCCGGAACCTGTGGTCTAACTGCCTTCACACTGTTTGACGAGCTCCACACTTCGATCATTCGTGTATCGACTGATGGAGTCAGTAAGTGATTTAACCTACATTCCGTCTGTGTTGAACGTTAATCGAATGGAAGTTTCTTCTGTAGGAATCCGTCCGATTCCGAAGTTCGATATTATCGGATAGCTCAGAAGCAGTTTTTCTAAGTTTAATCCTTCTAAGCATACATTACATTAATGATTCCTCATCAGCAAAAGCACTCAGTGGGTTTCTGTGTGTATCGAAGATTATGCAGACGGGATTGGTTGCCTTACTCGCTCAATGAAGTATAAATATTGCTGTTGTATTCAAAGTCCTTATAATTAGTAGAGTTCACAATATTACACTCTTGTGATTCGAATTTTACCGCATACAAGTTTTACATTCATGGGAAACGATGTTTAGAAAATGAATTGACAAAAACATGGCTGCCAGTATCGAGTGTATCACAACAAGCGGAGGAATACACTCACGATGTGATATGCCATTCAGCGTGGCCGAGACTCTGCGTTCAGAACGGTGGTATGCATGTTTTGGAAGAATTAAGGCTATCACGTGACTAACCTGTTGCTGAGACTATATTCACTAGTCTCAGCCACGCTGAATGTCTCTGTCTCCCTCTCTGTCTCCCTCTCTCTGTGTCTGTATCTTTTCTCTCTCTTTCTCCCTCTTTCTATCCTCCCCCCTCTCTCTCTCTCTCTCTCTCTCTCTCTCTCGCTCGCTCTCTCTCTCTCTCTCTCTCTCTCTCTCTCTCTCTCTCTCTCTCTCTCTCTCGCTCGCTCTCTCGCTCGCTCTCTCTCTCTCTCTCTCTCTCTCTCTCTCTCTCTCTCTCTCTCTCTCTCTCTCTCTCTGTGTGTGTGTGTGTGTGTGTGTGTAAGAACCTATATTCAAAGAGCAGCTCTAAGATGCTTTCAAAATGTTAGATACCTCTACAGAATCTGCTCTTCAACTATTCAACTCGAACATTTTCTGTTGTGCTCAGCCTATGCAAAAGAAAGTTCTGCAGAAGCAATAAATAACTAAAAGTGGATCTGTTTGGTACAACTGCGAATGTCGAATTGCAAAAGGTAAGGCTAGAAGATCCCTCAATCAATATAGGAATACTTCTCTATCCCTACATAAATAAATATACCTTACTAACAGAAAGGCGTACACAAACTTGATTCGTGAGAAGAAAAATAATTATTTCAACTTGACGAGTGATAAACTAATGAATAGCATAACATATTCACATACGTTTTGGTCATTTGTAAGAAATGTTAATTGCAGAACCTCTTAAAATGTGGATATCGAAATGACCGTTTAGCAAATCATTTTGAAAAGCTCTTTCTACGTAACTGTAATGTACATGTAATGACAGAAAGTGCCTCCAGGGAAACAGTGAATGAATAGATCACCGTTACCAACAACATTCTAGATGATCCCATATCCATAGTTGAAATGAAGGCTGCTCTTCACAAAATAAACAACCCCAAATCGCCAGGGCTGGACAAAATCCCAGGTGAATGCTACAAAATGGGTAGTTACAAAATAGGTCCCTTCTTGACAAACCTTCTCAATGTCCTGTATAGCTCCGGTTACTTTACGTGGGAATGATCCCGCTCAGTTATAGTACCTCTGCACAAAAAGGATGACAGGCTGGACCCTAACAACTACAGAGAGATTTCGCCACTTAATACCCTTAGCAAGGTGTTTGCTACAATTTTGACACAACGATTATGTCGCTGGGTAGAAGAAACAGAAAACATTTGTACAGAACAGGCAGGTTTTAGATCGGAATATTCAACGATTGATCATGTGTTCACCCTATACAGCATGGTTCTAAAGCACGTTTATGGTAAGGGACGTGGATAATTTGTGTTGCTTTTGTCGATTATGAAAAAGCTTTTGACTCTGTAGACAGGAAACAACTGTGGACTAGTCTTTAAATGGCAGGTATTTCGACTAAATTTCGTTAAATGTTACAAGCTCTGTACGCAAATGTCGAAGCGGGCGTCAGGTGGAATAATATGACCTCAGACTTCTTCAAATGTCCCTCAGGTGAAAACAGGGGGCAAAAGAGAGACCGACTATTTTTTCTCTTTATATCAATGTGGTAGCGAACTATATTCGTAAGATGGGTAAGCATGGGGTCCAACTACAACTTTGTATGCCTGAAAGTTTTGCTTAGTTATTCACTGACGATGTTGTTCTTCTTTCGACAACGCCCACAGGCCTACAATACCAGTTAAACAATCTTGTCTATATATCTAACACTCTGGTTCTGAGAGTAAATTAAGACAAAAGTAAAATAATGATCTTCAGGAAGGGAGGTCATCTAGCTAAGAGAGAAAGATGGCATCTGACTGGTAGGAACTTGGAGGTAGTGAATAACTTTAAGTACCTAGGATTTACGTTCTCTACTAGACTATCATATACTGTCCATCTAAATGGTTTAGCAATAAAAGAGAAGCAGGGAGTTGTACAATTATTAAAGACTATGGGGAGCTTGCACAATGTAAGCATGACTGTATTTTTTAGCTGTTCGACTCAAAGGTGCAATCTTTGCTATTATATGGTGCAGAGCTGTGGGGTTTGTGTAAAGCAGAGAGAGTGGACACGGCACATAATGTCGCCTGCAAGAGGATCCTGAGTCTGGATAGCCGTAAACCAAATCACATGGTGAATAGAGACCTCGGAAGATACGCTTTGTCTATCTCAGGCTGCATACGGACAATTAAATACAGGATAAAATTAGTAAAATTTCAATCAACAGGCTTCCTATACAAGCCTATTTATCTATTTTAGATTCACGCATGCCAATAAACACAAAATGGACAGTTTGAAACATTGCTTGTCCCAATGTGGCTTTATATACGTCTGGCTCAATGGTGGCGTCGGCAACGATAAAGTCTTCCTACGCACATTCAAACACATGCTTCGAGATTGCCACAGCCATCTTTGGCATTAAAACATCACTATTAGTGACAGATATCACTGGTACTCTTCCTTCCAAAATGTCTTTGGGGAGGAAAAGTTCCTTCGATTTTTAACAATAAAGAAGGTGCGCGATGCCTACACACGATTTCGGTCTGGCATTTGTGTGTGATTTTTTAATAACTTTCCCCCATCTCTCCCGCCCCTGGGATTGAACCACGGCACAACGCCTCGCTGCAAAGTGTATCGCCTTAGCATACTGGACCATCTACACCTCCTAAAAAGGTGTTCAATAGCCCAACAGAGGCTTCGGGTTGGCTTCAAACTCATGAGGGTACAAGGGGAAAGCCCTGGGATGGGAGCTGCCAGGATCTTTTTGTGACGTACAATATACAACATGGATACTGTTAAGATTCCATGGACATCACAACTTTTCTTCTTGTCGGCACGTCTAAACGTTTAACCAACAGGTGCATCAATTGATGCTCACCATTACATTCATGCACAATCATTCACTCATCCATACCAGACAAAGTTACAAAGCAGAGTAGCAGCAACTTTTTATTTTATAACCTGAAAATAAATAGCCATCGTTTTGACCAATTCAACAAAGATCTAGAATGTCCATGCCGTCTGGAAAATGAGGATGAAAATCATTTCTTGACATCCTGTGAATTGTACAATGACCTGAGAAAAAAGTACCTCTAACGTCACTTAAAGATTGGAACATCCTGTACAGTGCTTATAGATGAGTGGAGCAAAATGAAAACTATAAATGTTGCTATGTATATTTATTACGCAATGAAACGGCGTGAAGAAATGTACAGTTAAGTGTCCATCATTACAGCTCCGCTTCTGATACCACCTACACTTATGTTAAATTGTAGTGGGCGGTAAGACACTATAAACATCAGGTTATCGATCTCTCTCTCACTAAGCTATTTACGTCATGGTGCCAGGGGGATAAACCTTTTAATGAGCTTGTACATACACTATTTTCATACAGAATGTTTTTGAATCGACCTTGTTTTGCGCATTGCAGGCAGGAGAATGTGCACATTGTGTCACATCCATGACTTGTATAATAGGACAAATGTTTCAATATAATTATAAATGTATCATTTCAATTGACCCAAACTCTGTATTTTGAACTATTTGGGTCGTCGGCCTCAATAAAGTCGGTCAAAGTCTCTCTCTCTCTCTCTCTCTCTCTCTCTCTCTCTCTCTCTCTCTCTCTCTCTCTCTCTTTGTCTCTCTTTCTCTCTCTGTCTCTCTCTCTGTCTCTCTCTGTGTGTCTCTCTCTGTCTCTCTGTCTCTCTCTGTCTCTCTCTGTCTCTCTCTGTCTCTCTCTGTCTCTCTCTGTCTCTCTCTGTCTCTCTCTGTCTCTCTTTCATTCGCGCGAGTGGCTTCGGCGAGGACGGTCGTGTTGTGTCCAACTTCGATGTGAAGGCTACCTCTCGCGGATGTAGTTGCTTTTGGACTCCTGTTATGTGCCAAGACTGCGCACGTGAACTCTACGACAGCTTTCTGCGAGTTTCTTTGCTTGTGTGCACCACTTTAAACTTTTGAAATTTTGTGACTTGTTGCAAAATAATATCACTCTCGGTCGGTGGAGCACACAGCGTGCAACTTGTGCTACTCGACGCATCCGTTCACTGCTGCTCTTGCCATTCTAGATGCAAGGCTACTGCAGCAACACAAGGCCTGCTGTGTACAAACTTTTAATTTGTCGTGTATTCGCGAATAACCCTCGTGACTGTTTTTGTGCTACATTGTGTTTCTTTTGACTGCGATGGATTGATTGACAAGGACCTCAGATTGATCGTGAAGCCAGTTGCTGAACATTTGCAGTGTTGTTCTCGCGGAATGTGATGAAAACGTTGAGGATTTAACATGTATCTTAATTGAAGGATTTAGCCTACTTATTTTATTTATTTAAAACAGGAAACATTGTGAAGAGAAACTTTGCCCAGTGAGAACTACTCACATTTAAAGTGAGTGTTGACTTGGAAGTGTACCGAGTGCGAATCGGTACTCACTATTGTCGAGTCCGTGAAGTGCGGGCAGGACCATGCAAAGCAAGAAGCAATGAAAAATGGAAGCCGCCAAATAAACGCAATTCGGAACAACTGTGTGAACCACGGACGGGTGTTCACTTGTCACTTGGCAGGGCCAGGACAGTTACTTGTTTTATAGCCCTGTTCGTGTTGATGCTCTCAGCGCGTTTTAAAGCCGCGGCTCCCTGACAAGAACCTCCATGATTTGTCAGCAGGGATGTTACTGGCGCTGAAATGATCGTTGTAACCAACATTTCCGGACACTGTACCTGAAGTACTCTGTCCCATCGGACAGAGTACCTCAGTTTGAAATCTCGACATTTGAACGAGAACGAGACTGCACCCGCCACTCCCCCTGACTGATTTCGCACGCCCGGGGAGTTATGCTAAGATCCGGCCGCGTTAGTGTATGCGCGTTTTGTGACAATCCGATTACTTCATATCACTATGCCAAGCCCTTACGGAGAATATCAACAACCCCTGCAAGTTCTGGCAATTGGTTAGACATGCCACAAGCAGGGCAACAAAGCAAATTGATGTACACCTAGGAGATTGGCAAACATATTTTCAAGATCTCCTGAGTCAAAATGCGTGTGCTGATGAAATGAGTGGGGAAGGCTGTGATACCGTAAATAATGAACTTGACGCTCCCATCAGAGAGGTTCAATTGGCATTAGCAAAGCTTAGCTCAAAGAAGGCACCAGGTATTGATGAAATCCCAGGGGATTATCTAAAACTCCTAGGTGGATCTGTAACTCCTTTTCTCACGGAACGTTTGAATTGTCTTTACGAAAAGCAATACTTCCCTCGCAGCTGGAAACAATCCATAATTATCCCAATATATAAAACACGAGACAGATCTGACCTGAAAAACTACAGAGGAATCTCCCTTTTAAGTACATTAAGCAAACTCTTCATGTCCATCCTGACAAATCGATTAAAATATTGGGCCGAAGAAGAAAATCAGTTTGGTTTTGAACAGGCTGGTTTTCGGGTCGATCACTCTACGATCGACCACATTTTCACATTATACTCGATGGCGGCGAAAAGTGTGTATGGTGGAGGCCGGTGAAAACTCTACGCTGCCTTTGTGGATTACAGTAAGGTATTCGATTCGGTGAATCGTTCATGTTTGTGGAATGTGCTGGAGAAAGTAGATTTGTCTTTTTAAAAAAATTATATGCTGAAAGCTGCCTACGCACAGGTTACTGCTCTTGTGAGATGGAACGGTGCCCTGTCGGATCCATTTGCCTGTTCAGTCGGGGTGAGACAAGGTGCCGTCGAGTCTGCCATTATTTTTGTCTATATTTCTTGTATTGCTTATTACATAAGCGACCATGGTCGACACGGTATACAGTTGCTACCAGGAACGAAGGAAATTTTCTCACTTTTGTTTGCTGCTGATGTTGTATTACTGTCAACTACACCAACCGGATTACAACGCCAGTTAGATAACTTGAGCAATATATCTAAAAGACTTGGTCTTACAATGAATACAGAGAAGACAAAAGTGATGGTTTTTCGACTTCTTAAGCAGGGGAGAAAGATGGGTCTTGAATAATAATGTTCTAGAGGTAGTCAACAGCTACAAATACCTGGGTTTCCTATTGACTACCAAACTTTCAATTAGCACAGCTCTTGATAGCCAGTTAGTAAAAGCAAAACAGAAAATTGTCCAGTTGCTTAAAACCACGTGGAACTTGCATACAATGAGCCACAAAGTATTTTTCAAAATGTTTGATGCCCAGGTACAACCAGTTCTGCTGTACGGCTCGGAGCTTTGGGGCACAAATAGAAGATCAAATGTAGAAAAGGCACATTTGTTTGCATGCAAGCGCTTCCTGAGTATAGACATTAAGTCCCCCAATAGCATGTGCTATGGAGAATTAGGACGATACCCTTTGTTTATCAATAGCACAGTTAGAACAGTTAAATACTGGATGAGACTTTGTAAAATGTCAGAAAGTAGACTCCCAAAACAAGCTTACTTAATGATGTCAAATATCAATTTGCCTGAAGGGAGGAACTGGGTAAGATCAATTGAAAAAAACATTATCAAACCTTGGATTTGCATATTTATGGCAGAAATGGGGGACCGTGCATGAAAAGACGTTTTTGCGTTCTCTAAAGCAACGTTTACGTGACTGCTATCAACAAGAATGGTATGAACAACTCTGCAATAGTGAAAGATTTACCTTCTACCGTTCTTTCAAATCCCTACTGCACTGTGAAAGTTATCTTAGTGACATTAACAGAAAAAAATCAGGGATGCTTTTGTACGCTTCCGATTGGGTAGCAATGGTCTCAGAGTAAACGTGAGGTCAAGGGTTGAAAATGTAGACTTGCATTGTCCATTTTGCGAGGAGGATGAAACTGAGACTCATTTTTTACTTGAATGCAATGCATATACTGATTTTAGAGAAAAGTATCTTTCAAGACATGTGTCCAAAAGCGGGTATGCTTGCGTGTCCAGTTTAATTGCAGGCCGCGAAATACGAAAAACGAGGGATGTCGCAATGTTTGTATTTTATGCTTTTAAACGTCGAGCAGAGAAAATGTTGCATAGATAAAGAATTCATGTGTTTGTCTAATGAATATTGCAGTTTCGCGCTTGTGAAAGCATAAACAACTTCATTCATTCTTGAAAAAATTAATTGGAAAATCTCTTTAACTGTACATATAATCCACCAGTGTAGTCATCGAGACTTGACATGCAGGGTATCAATCCAGTAATGAGTAGTAAGCACTCTTCACGACTTTTAGGGTCTTTAATTTCGCTTGTTAATGTATTTCTTGTATCTGTATTCATTGCTATACTGTTTTAAAGTTTGTAAATATATGATAACATCAGATGGGTCGTCGGCCGAATAAAAATCAATCAATCAATCAAAATCTCTCTCTCTCTCTCTCTCTCTCTCTCTCTCTCTCTTTCTCTCGCTCGCTCTCTCGTGTGTGTAGCAACCGTAAGAGTTAGGTGTAATGTCAAATAAGATGTGGCATACGGCAACCCTGGAAAAAGCTCACATATCCGCGTTGATGTAGCAGTGCAAACGACGCTCTTCAACCTTCCAGTTATGAAGTCGTATCTCTCCAGATTCTCAAGCCTTTATTTGTGTTATGACTGTACTCTGCATTTCCACGAATCGTTTGAGTGCATTTATTGGCATACGATGATACACAAAAATGCAGAATGTCAAGACAAATGTATCGATTTGTTTTCCCTTTCGAGTACACACTACCTTTTCATGAACACGTCTGTGTCTGAGCGAGAATGCGGAATGGCTTTTGTCTTGCAAGTATGCATACAGGCTTGTCTACACAAGTGCACGCACACGCGTACAACTTCCATTGTTAGTATTTTGTTTTCTCGTCTTCATCTGTTTTGTGTTCTTGATATTAATGCTCCTAGGAATGGTTGTGCCTGAGAGACACATGTCTGTAAAATAAGCTTTATCATCTCATCATTATCACTTTCGTCCTATTCGTCATCATTGTCACGATCGTTTGTCGAAATTGGTCACAATGTACATATGTTTATGTCCTCGTACCAGCTCAAAGATATGCCCGGTTAAGAACTTTCTTAATAAGTGATATCAGGCGTATCGACCTGTACATGCAGACAATGGGGATGAACGAACAAACGAATGCATTAATAAATTTATAATACATAATGACCGACGGAACCAATGAATGAATGAACGAACGAATGGAGCTTTACTGCTTATTAGCCTATGAGGGCTAGTTAAGACCAATAACAAGAACATAACTGGAGCAAATGAGACTAAGAGCGAGTCAAGCCGTGATGTCCATAGATGATAGTTTAACTTTTATCACGTTTCGCGTAAGGAGACATTTAGTTACATCTGCTTGCAAGGTCGAACCTAGCTTCGTCACTTCATGCCTGCATACTGCGACAATAAACAAGCAACAGACGTATCTGCTTAAAAACCAAAAATGACCACCTCTTGGTACTCTCTCACTGCGTTCTGAAGCCAATTTGTACTGACCAGAGACCGAAATTTGTCGGCATAGATCAGATGCCTGCCAATTTATTGAATTAGCCATTTTGAATTCAAGTGCAGAAATAATGATGGATCCCTTGGTATAATCAGAGCTGTCACCCTTGTAGTTTCGTATATAATGAAATCCATTATTTACGTAAACCATGAAACCCATTATTTACGTAAATAATGGATTTCATGGTTTACGTAAATAATGGATTTTATGGTTTACGTAAATAATGCATTATTTACGTAAATAATAAATTTCATGGTTTACGTAAATAATGGATTTTATGGTTTACGTAAATAATGCATTATTTAACGTAAATAATGGATTTCATGGTTTACGTAAATAATGGATTTTATGGTTTACGTAAATAATGGATTATTTACGTAAATAATGCATTGTTTAGGAGATGTGCTAAATAATGGATTATTTACGTAAATAATGGATTATTTACGTAAATAATGCATTGTTTAGGAGATGTGCTAAATAATGAATTATTTACGTAAATAATGGATTATTTACGTAAATAATGGATTATTTACGTAAATAATGGATTATTTACGTAAATAATCCATTGTTTAGGAAATCTGCTAAATAATGCTAGAAAAATGCAAAAATAATTATTTTACAAAGGGAATGCCATACTATCTCTCATGCTGTTAACACTGGATTGCCATTATGTCTGCTTCTTTGAACCTTTCGTCTGTCCTTGTATGTTTTTCTACTATTCCTTTCCATTTTTGCTTTCATGCTTAATACCTTCTCCTCGCGAACGTCAATGTATACAGAATGTATCCTTTCACAGACTGTCTGTTGTTTTTCCCACATACGAGTAGGTGGCGTGGCCGCGAGGCTCATTCTAGCTCACTAGAAACTTCGCCTACCGGCGCGACTCGGGTTCACGGAGTACGGGAGCCTGGGAGGCATTGATAAAAATCCATGCATAGGTACTGTGGTGACCGCATTGATTCTCCTTCGTGGTTTCCATGAGATCGACATTGTCCTACTAATTGTGTGGTGTGTAAAAGGGTTGCAACACTGGCTGCCCGTTTCAAGCCCACTTAACAAATAGAAATAACTCTTGAGCTCACTCAGCATAATTTGTCTTTGATCGTGTGTTTGTTGGGGTTCTTTTGGAAGATGTTTGCATCCGTCTTGAAAGTCAAGATCTTCATGGCAGCATCAAAGTTGGCGATGTGAACTTGAGGTGGGGCTTTCCTTTCACAATCAATAACCAGCATCGAGCGACCACGTGCTGTCTATGGCCGTCAAAAGACTTTTGCTTGCATAGTCTAACGTAGTTATATTTTCTCTGTGTTCGTATTCTGTTACCGCTGCGCTGCCTTGTCTGGCTGACTTCTTCTTCTCGAACGCCATCACCCTTGGATGCTAGAGTCAAGGATGAAATGGGCTGTCTTCTGGAAAGATTCCACCCTGCCGTACTCTTTTATTTATGTTAGACTGAGTATTTATTTATAGTAGACTGAGCAAGGTGTATCAGCAAGTACCTCTGTGGCTCGCTGTGAGTCAGCAAAGGTCAAGCCTGTCCACTCTTTGATGTCGTCTTCCCACCTCTTTCTCTGCCTGCCTCTCCTTCTCCCACCTGGTACGGTACCTTGCAGGATGGTCTTTGCCAGCCCACTGCCTCTTGACACATGACCGTACCACTTCAGCTTTCTGCTTTTCACGATTGAGAGCAGGTCTTCGTACTGTCCAAATGCTCTCCTGATCCTGTTGATGACTTCCTCATTCGTGACATGGTCTTTATATGAGATGTTCAGAATCTTGCAGTAGCATCTCATTTCCAGGGCTTGTATCCG